>PVKE010000962.1:0-115107 GCA_004027555.1 Craseonycteris thonglongyai | reverse complement strand
AAAAAAAAAAAAAAAAAAAAAAAAAAAAAAAAAAATCAAGTCTGTGAAAACCAGCCTGGAGCCTGGCACACACACAACCCAGCTGTGCCCATTCCTGCCCTCACCCCAGCAGCCCCTGTGCTTTCTCATTTCTAGGTGTGTGTGTGCGGGGGGGAGAGGGGGCGCAGGCATGGGCAGGAACCCCCAGTGTGGAACTATTGGGGGACAGGGGCTGTGCTTTGTCTGGCACAGGCTGGCATCTGCCATTCTTTTTGGTCCACATCTGACCATCCCAGGAGAGGCTTCTCCCCAGTTCTATGTGAGACCTTGGCCATTTCTCTACCCTTCTCTTTCCTAGTGGGTCCTTTTATCCCTACCTTTACCTCCCTCTCACTCACACCTGTCCTGGGCACAGAGAGGTAGACCACAGGAGATAGACGGACTGGGGTCTCCTCTCTGTCTCAGTGGGGCTGAGACAGAGACGTTAGCCCCAGGGCCTGTCCTTCCAGCTGGCCCTTGGAGGACAGATAGAATTTGATGGAGAAAGAGATGTTGTCACAGAGGTGGTCCTGGCTGGAGGAAGAAGACGAGCCTGATGAGGCGCTGAGCTGCGGGGGGGCCTCCGCTGCTGCTGAGGGCAGTGCCTGAACCGTGGATGCCCTGCCTGTCTCTGGGAACACTCGCGGCCAGCTGCTACGCTGGGCCACAGAAAGGAGTCAGATGGGAGCCCCTGCCCTGCAGGGTGGAGGGCCACACACACCACGCCACCCATGACGCTGATGGTAACAGCGGGCCAAGTGGCCGGGAGCTGGGCACTCAGCCTGGATGATCTAATTCTCACAGCAGTGCATGAGATAAATACTGTTAGTATCCTGGTTTATCCCCAAGGAAATGGTGAGTCCCTGGCCCAGGCTCACTTGCCCAAAGTCACCCACCTCTGGTCATTGGCAGAACTGGGATTGGAGTGTTGTTCTGCCTTGCCATGCCAGCTCACATTCTGTCTTTATTTTTCAGGTTCACTTTAGAACAGTTGACAGAGAGCAAGAGAGACAGCAGAAGGGAAAGAAGGTCGAGCCCAGCTGAGCAGATAGGAGAGCGAGGGCAGGCTCCTCCTGGGCCCCTCAGTGGCTGCAAAGGGGTGGGGACAGCTGGGCCACTGGGTCTTCCAGTTGACCCAAGAAGCCCTTCAGGCCATAGCAGCACGCTCCAGTGTCCCACACCCTCTGCCCCCCATGCAGCTCACTCTGGATCATGACACACTGTGGCCCCACGGTGCTCACGGTTCTTCCCACATACCCTCATCGGTCACACATTCCATGCCCCCAGCACACACTAAATCTTCCCTCTGCCAGCTGTGTTTATACACATGTCCCAGGTTCCCCAGCATTACCTGATGTTTCCCCACCTGCTTCTCATTTGCCTGCTCACACTTTGGATTCCTGCCCCTCACAATTCCATCACAAGTCGTGTGCCCAGCTCATACCCGCTTATGCTATGTCCACAGAGTGCATCCGATGGCTTCTGGAAATCTGTGGCCACGCGAGTGCCCAAGGAGCCCCCTGAGATTCGAATCCTGAACCCGTATTTCATCCAGGAAGCTGCCTTCACCCTCATTGGACTGCCCTTCAACAACGGCCTCATGGGCCGCGGGGTGAGACAGTGGAGCTCCGGGGGAGGAGGATGGGACCTGGGCCAGAGGGGCCTTGGGAAGGAAGCACAGGGCACAGGGTGGGGACAGAGGGCTCTGTCACAGGGAGTGGAGTTCAGCTTGAGCCTCACTCAGCCCTCTTCCTGAACTCTGCCTCCTCCCTCCTCTCCTCCAGAACATCCCGACCCTTGGCAGTGTGGCAGTGACCATGGCACTACATGGCTGTGATGAAGTGGCAGTCGCAGGCTTTGGCTACGACATGAGCACCCCCAATGCACCCTTGCACTACTATGAGACCGTGCGCATGGCAGCCATCAAAGAGGTTCGGGCTGGGAAGGGGGACAGCCCTGGGGCAGGGCTGGGCGGGGGCAGTTGCAGCACAGAGGGCAGGCTTTGACTGTTCACAAGCGAATGGTAAGGGGATGAGCCAGCGGTCACTCTAGCTGCCCAGAGCCCCCTGAAGGTGCTGTCCCACCCTCAGCTACATTGGGACACTGGAGGTCCATCCCTGCCTGCGAGCCCCTAACCACCAAGCATCCTCTGTGCCCCTGAACCCAGAACCCCCTGCCCCCGCCTTCTTCCTGAGCTTGCCCTCCCTGGCCCACCTGCCGCCTCCTCGCTGTTCCCCAGCCAGCATACGCTCATCGTGGCACCAACTCGGAGCCACTCTCCCCACTTTAAGTCCTGTCTTCTCCCCAGAGGACTTCCTGGAATGGGGCTCAGGAGTGGGAAGCTCCTCCTGGGTCTAGGACAGCTCCCGTCACAGTGGCTCCTGCCCTGCCTCCTCATTACCGTGGTTTTGTTCCTCTTTCCTTCTTGGTCTTTCTGATGTATCTTCTTGTTTCTTTGTTCCCTGCCAGCACCCACTCCACATTGTTGTCACAGCTTTTACCTGCCTCCTGGCTTCTGTGTACTTAAACGAGGGCTGTCCAGAAAAACTGCAGCCATTGTCAATATAATGAGAACAATTACAAGGCTGGGTACTTTCCAGACAGCCATTGTGTATTTGGTCTCTTACCTATTTCTTTCAGGTAAACTTGATGTGAAAGAGGGTGAGAGACCATCAACATAGGCAGTAGCTAGATCATGAAGGGCTGTCTCTGCCATGGTGAGGACTTTGGACTTGGCTCTGAAGGCTGGAGGGAGCCACGGAAGCAGAAGCATTGTATGCTGTGGATTAGCACATAGTGGGGTCACTGTGGCTACAGTATGAAATATAGAGGGGTGCAAGGCAGGAACAGAAGGTAAGTTAGGAGGCTGTCCCAGTAGTCTAGGCAAGAGATGAAGACTCCCAAACCCGAACACAGCAGAGAAATCTGGGCTGGACGTGCCGATTTGTGAGTTGTGAGCACGCCTGTGTGTTCAGAGGCAGCCCAGGCCTGGGTGAGATTTCTTAGGGAGACGATAGAGTAAGCAGTGCTGCCAGGCAGGGCGGCAGGGCACCCTGACTGGGTGAGGGAAGAGGAGCCGAGATGAAGACAGGAAGAGAGCGGTCAGAGGAAGGCCCTTCTCAAGTGTGGACTGTGCATGGGACGGACATGTGCATCCAGAGTCAGGGGTCCTCATTAGCTGGGGACCCGGGACTACCAGGACCCTGCCCCTGCCCGTTGGCAGTGCAGACAGTGTGGTGCAGAGAGCTCTGGTAAGCTCCTATGCTGTCTGCATGGAAGGAGGAATTCGGAAGAGAGCACCAGAGACATGGCACTGCCTGGGCTGCAAGCAACACCCCAGGCAGATGGTTTTGTTTAGACGTTTACTATGAGCATTGTCAAACATATTCATAAATATAGAGAATAACATGAAGAGCTCCCATGTGGCTGCCCCCTGCCTCCCGCAGTTATCAGACATGGCCAGTGTTGTTTCACCTATTCTTCCCTCATGCTTTCCCTTCCCACTGATTATTTGGAAACAAGTCTCAGATATCCTATCATTCCAACCATAAATGTTTCACTAAGTTTCTCAAAAAGACAAGGATTATTATTTTTTTTTAAACATTATTTCTTTATTATTTTTATTTATTTATTTATTTTTTTTTTTTTTTGAGAGAGAGAAACAGAGACAGAGAGAGAACTGAACTGGGGGAGCTCCCAGTTCAGCATATGGTTCCGCTTGGGCCGGGGCCGGGACTCGATCCTCAGTCCCCGGCGCTGCAAAGTGAGCGCTCAACCCACTAAGCCATCCCGGCTTCCCCAAGGATTATTTTTTAGCATCATTATACCATTAGCATACCTAGAAAAATTGTAATTCCTTAATATCATCAAATATGCAGTCCTCTGCTAACCTTTCAGCCCTTGGTGACTCCCAGTGGGCACCCTTGAAGCTGACCTGTCCGACTGGCTGCCTCTTCCTGGGGAGTGATGGAGGGGTGGGCTAAGTAAAGAGCGGTGTGAATTTCTCCATTCGCCTGGATCCTGGCCCTGCCGTTCCTCCAAGCTGCCATTCTCTTACCTATAAAATCAAATTTCATTCAACACATATTTATGAAGCATCTACTCTGTGCCAGATAGTCCCTGCCTCCAAAGACAGACAGTGAAACAGATGCTTGAATCTTCAAGGAAAGAGGACTCACCCAGGAGTGACCAGGAGGGGCAGTATGCAGTTGGCAGAGTATGACAGGAGATGTGAGGGACAACTGTGTAGACGCAGCACCAGTGAGGAAGACCTGCCCACCTCTGGGCACCGTGGAGTGTGGATGTGTGGGAGGAAAGAGTCACCACTGAGCATGTGTCTGGGGGACACTGGCCTTCAAGGCCGCCAGGTTTGTGGTCAGCACAAGAAGTTGAGGGAATGTTCAGAGAAGAGGGATACAGGGAATTTTACCTAGGTTTCAAATTGAAAAGATTCGGAAGGTTGGAGAGTGATTGGATCAGACTGAGGACCAGACAGAGCTGTAAGTTCTTAGCACCAGAAAACAGTGACTGCTCATGTCACTGGTGAGATTCAGTGCTGACACAAGCAATAGAGCAATTAGGTGGATACAAGCTCTGATAAGGCGATTGGCATTCACTCATTTAGTCAGTGAGTCCTTTTTCCTTCTTGAAGTGACTCAGTCGTCAGAGCTTCCTGGTGAGGGGACTGGGCGCAGTCTGTCCCTGGAAGAAGGCAGCATCTTCCCTGTAATTTCTACATTAACAGTAAGATGAGCCTCTTGTCCTCTGGCTCCCTGGCTCCTCTGACCTGAGAGGCAGGATTTCATCAGCTGCCCCCAGGCCTGGAGAGTGGATTGCATCACATCAGAGAATGACTAAGCCACCACACGGAGCTCTCTTTCCAGCAGTGCCCACCCCAGTCTTGGCTGGACCTAAGTGACTCACACTGCCTGTCCCCGAGGTGCCTGGGACCTGGGTGCCCCCGACGTGCTGCTGGACAAGGAGGGCTTGAAGGCTGTGGGAACAAGGTTGAAGGGCTGTCTCTCCTAAGACTTGGAAGAAGCTAGGAGGCCTGGTCGTTCTGGGATGGGGAAGGGAGTTAGAAGCTTCTGTTCTCCAAGTCCTGGGGAGGGAGGCAGATGAGCTGTGCTCTCCTAGAGCAGATTCCCCACAGTCACAGAGCATCGGGTGGTCAGGAGAGGGCACCGAACCCTGGGGAGATGCACGGTGAGGCTGTGTCCCAACGCTCACTGGGCTGCCTGACTTACCTCTTCATCTCTCTCCTTCCAGTCCTGGACGCACAATATTCAGCGAGAGAAAGAGTTTCTGCGGAAGCTGGTGAAAGCGCATGTCATCACTGACCTAACCAGTGGCATCTGAGGTGGGCCCAGCCCTTGTCCGTGGAGGTCCCGGTGCAGAGCAAGCAGCCGCCGCCACCTGCGCACTTCGCTGGCCTTGGTCCGGCTCTGCCTGAGTGGAGCAGGAGTCGCAGACCCAGAGGACAGTGCCAAGGGGCCCCAGGCATGGTGTGGCCTTGGCGGGGCCGCCAGAGCTACGTCTGCTCAGAGGCCAGCCTCAAAGACCAGCAGCCGGCCTCACTCTTAGCCTGAGTCCTTGAAGCCAGAGGGCAGGAGGCCCCTGGCCATGCTCGGCAGGCCCAGCATGCAGGAGGTGGACACGGAATTATCTCTCCAATCAGTGTTTGGTGTATTATCATTTTGTGAATTTGGGTGGGAGGGAGGGTGGGGATAATTTATTTTTCAATAATGTTGGAGATGTCAAGTTTGGTCCACTTGCCATGCAGAAAGAGGCCCACCAGTGGACCCACAAGGCAGTGGCACCCCTGGGCTCCCTGTGGAGTGGGAGTGCCATGGCTAGCGCGTGCTATGCTCCAGGGCCCCGGGGAGGTGGGCGGGGTCCCATGCCAGGCCCCTCCAGCTCATTGACACTGTTTGGCCTTTCATGGGGAAAAGACGGGGTATTCCCACACACCAGCCTCTAGCTTTCCCACAGGGAAACTCTGGAGCCATTCTTTAAGCCAACGAAATAGCCCTGGGCTACAACGGAGCTCAGGGGGTAAGGCCTGACCCAGCCCTATGGGCATGGCCCCCTCCCCAGCTGCCACTGATCCATAGGACAGTGCCCAGGCCTGGACTAATGAACTTGGCAGCTGTTCTGGGTTTCAGCAATGAGACGACCAGGTTCTGCCTTTAGCCTGAACCAGAGGGAAGTGAGGCTCAAGGACCTAACCCAGGCTGTGGCAGCCATCCCGGAAGCAATAAAGCTCTTCCCTGAACCTGGCCTCTTGCTTTCTATGACTTTCCTGGAAGAAACAGGAACCCAGGGCCTTGGCAACTATGCTAAATCCAAGAGCCATCTCTCCGGACCAGATTCCCGGGTCCCTTTCACTGCTCATGTCAACTGCGAGACCTGGACAGCCACCAAGGGTCCTTCTGGAGCCTCTCCCATCCCACAAAGTCCTGCACCCTTTCTGCCTTAAGAGAGGTAGACCAGGGGTATTGGCCTGCCCCAGTCTACCCTGGTGCCTCCTAAAGGAGGCAGGGGGCAGGGGATTGAAGCCCACAGTCCTAGGACAGTGCCTCTGAGTCACCACAGCCCACACTGCAGGGACAGAGATTCCTGCAAGCACAGGAAGGATACCCTGCCATGCCCCCTACAGAGGGACCCACAGACCTAACCCACTCCTGTCACCCCTGGCTAAGCTCTGGGTAGGAAACACACCCTCTCCCCTCAGCCCCCTCCCCTTCCCACACAGAATAGGAAGGCACAGCCCAGCTCTAGATGCCTTCTGGCAAATGTTAGAAAGGGCATCTCTTCCCATCTTACCCTTAGAGCCCTGGAATGAGATTCCCCCTCCCCCAGCATCCCAGGGAGGCCTGAGAATGGACCAAACACACTTCTGCACCTGGAGGCCATGGTGCGAGCTTCCAGCCATAGCTGCCACAGTGGCAGTAGGGCTAGCTGGTCCCCTCACTTCTCATCTGCCATCCTCATCCAAGAGTCTTGGCTATCCCAATGACCACCGACTTCCCACGTGTCCCCTTACTGCTGTCTGTGGTTTGTCCTCAGGCAGAAACCTCATCTGAAGGAAAAGCAAGGCCCTGATTGAGAAACAGGCAAACCCAGAAACCCTTTGTATCCTTCTGAGCCACTGTGATACACAACTCCAATGCACGTCGCATTCTGCGTGAATGGCGAACCCTGGAGTTGTACAGGGCATGGGCTGCATGCCAACAAGCCATACCTGTGGCTGATAAAGCCCCAGGGAAGCAACTCCAACTGGGCAGCAGTTGTGGGAGGCAGCACAGAGTGAAGCTGCTCACTGCTTGGCCTCCTGCCCCACAGGGGTCCTTCAAGCCTGTAGACAGCCCACCCAGGAGCAGCAGCAGCAGCTTGCTGCTGTCTGGCTTCCAGTCCCCACCCATGCACAGAAACTGCTCTCACGGAAGCTGTGGTTTTCAGCCGTACACCAGCATCACCTGTGCAGATGTGGCACATTGCACATGCCCACACCACGATTCTGATTCAGGTGTGGGGTGGATAGTTTTAAAAGGTCCACAAGTGGTTCTGATGCATAGCCAGGATATAGCTGGTTCACACATGTTCCCTGAGCACTTCATCCCCACCCACGGACGGCTTCCAGTCAACAGCTGGTCAACAATTCCCAAACTCATCTCCAGTGCAGCTCTCTCCACTTCACTCTGGGCTACAAATTCATCCGCATCCTAAACATTCCCACTAGGATAAGTCATAGGTCCTTCCCACTCAATGTATTCAACGCTGACCTCATGAGCTCCTGCCCCTCCTCCAGGGAGCCCCGGCGGCCAGGATGCATCCCCTCTGCCTGGTCACTCAGGCCAGAGGCATGTCATAGTCTGCCCTACCTCCTCACTCCATCCAGTCAGGCACCAGCTGAGTTCTCAAAACGCTGTGGTCCTCCAAGTCCTCAAGCTTCGCACTCTCCCCACTACTCTGCTTCCACTCCCTCAGCACCTCCTGATGTGTCCTCACCTCTCATTGCAAACCATCCTCCCCACTGCAGCCAGTCAGTCACTGAAATGCATGTCTGACATACCAGTCACCTGCCCGAAACATTTCGGTGGCCCCCAGTGTCCTTAGGAAAAAGTCCAGACTCCCTAGTATGACACAGCATCTGGCCTTTCCTTGCCTTTACCCATGTTACTCACCCAACCTCCACCCCACCTGCCAAATTGCCATGATTCGCTTCTGAAATACCACCCTCCAGGTCCTTCCTCAAGCCTGAATGCAAATGTCCCTTCTCCAGCCCTGGGCACCCCCACTCCTACAAGCACTGTCCTCGCAGTGTGTGTGAGCAGGAAGCACAGGAGGGGCGTGGAGACGCAGCTAGTGCAGGTGGAGCGGCTGGGACCTTGCATGTCCCAGGGCAGTGCCTGGCCCGCCCTTGAGTCTGATGGGTCTGTTGAAAGAAATTAGCAGTGGGCCTGAGCAGCCACTGCAGGGCAGCCAGCCAGGACCCTGAGACGACACAAACCAGAAGACCGGGTGGCCCAAGGCAGGGACCAGCCTGTCCCCTCCCTCTCCCGCCCTCAGCCCAGCCTCCCAACTCCCTACTTCGTGTGTCTACAAACTCTGAACGCCCACTTTCCGTGCCTCCGCCGCCCGGGTTCTCCACTCAGTCCCGCGTTCTGCACTTCCCAGCGTCCCCCCCTCCACCTTGCGGAACTTAGCTGAGCCACGGTGGGTGGGGACTGGATCCTGCCGGGTGAGCGGCCAGGTGAGCCCTGGAAGGTGGGGCGGGGTGGGGGCATTCTGGGCCCCACCCCGGGATCCGGTGACGACGGGGCTGGAATTTGACACCGGACGGCGGCAGGCCTGAGGCTGCTGAGGGATGGAGTTGGGCCCGGCCCCCAGACACAGCCCACGGGCTCCGCCAGCAGCAGGTTCCTCGGACCCAAGCCCTTGCTGCGTCCCAGACCCAGAGCCCTGCGCCCGCGGTAAGCCAACCCGTTGGCCCACCCCTCATCCAAGCTCCAGGGGAGCAGGCAGGAAAGTCCCCCCTAACTCCTCACATCCTCCCTCTCCTGGGCCCGCTGTTCCGCTCTCTGCCCCTCCCAGCCCCCTCAGTCCCTCTTGTCGCTAATCAGACTGTTAGCCCTGCCGGCCCACTGTAACGTGAGGCTCCTGCTGCTGCTACAGGGTGCAGACTGGCTGCCAAGGCCACACTTTTGGTTAAAAGGTGCACAGCCCTGGGCATGAGCCTTTTGAACTGCGAGGGAAAGTCCAGCACTGGTCCCAGGAAAGGTGCCTAAAAGAACACAGCGCAGGACCCCTGTGGTGAGTATCTGGCTGGCGGAGGGGGGTGGAGGCAAAGGCTGGAGGACCAAGTGGCCCCACACCACCAGGAGGGACAGCTAGGGCCTAGCTGCCCTCAAGAGACCTGCGCATGGGCTCCCCCTAGTGTGGGGGCCCTGAAGGCTCCTTGCCCAGCTTTCCCTCAGTGAGAAGAGCCCCTCAGGGGCCCCATTCAGTTAGTTAGTTAAGCACACCTGGCCCTGAGATGAACCACAGTAACTCAGGGGACCTGCTGCTGCGGGAGACCTGGGGAGGTATGACTTAGAAGTATGCAGATACTCTGTGTGCTAGGAGTCAGGGGTGCAGGTGACAGCTGGGACCCAAGAGCAGGCCAGCTAGTGAGGGTTCATGAGGGGACTGGGGCCCCAAGGGGTGTTTGGGAATGCCAGCCATTGTGGTCTCACAAAAGCTGGTGAGGCTCAGGAAGGCTGGCTGGGCTCAGGAAGGATGGCTCCTGGGAGAAATTTCTAGGAGCAGGGCCAGCCTGTCAAATCCACAGGAAGCTGGAAGAGGGGACAGACCTGGGCCAGCTCTCAGGGTGGCACAGCTGGTGTGGAGGCCTGGCTAGCTAACCACCCTGGGAAGTTGCTCAGGCCCGAGTCTGGCTGAGGGTAGGGAAAAGCCCACCTGCCTTTGAGTCTGCAGGCTTGGCAGACACTGCCCCCTGGTGGCTATAGGGAGCCCAGCCCCCATGTTTTTAGAGAGTCCATCAACCCCCACCAGGTTGCTAGCTCTGGAAGGCCATTTGTGGTCAGAAGAGAGAGCTCGGGAGGTTCTGGGTCCCGACAAAGATCACAGAGGGGCAAGGTGCCACAGCGCTGAGGCTGAGGCCTGGGCCTCACTATCATCAATAGCTCAGGTCAACCAGCAAGCACCCTAATTCTTCTCCAGGCCACCACTTCCTCTTCTATGGATAGGAGAGAATGCTTTCTGTGGTCCAGCTACTCCCTTCTCCAGCTTAGTTCGGGCATCACCAGCCCTACAGCAGAGACCAGGAAGGTCCTGGGAGAAAAATCCCTTTCTGCACATGGCTGAGCTTCTCTGAGCCTTGTTTGCTCATTTGGAAAATGTACCATTTACCTCATGGAGTTGCGAGAAAGAACAGTTCGGTTGGTTTTTTTTTTTTAAGATTTATTTTTATTGTTTTTGAGAGAGAGACAGAGAAGGGGGAGGGCCCAGAGCAGTCTCCATAGTTGCATGTCATTAGTTTTCTACATAGTTTCATTCCACAGGTGGGCGCGGGGCTGAGCAGGGCAGGAACCAACCGAGGGGCCTCCCACATAGGAGGTTCGCCCTGGTGAGAACCGAACTGAGGGCACACCCCAGTTCAGCATATGGGTCTGCACAGGCCAGGGCCAGGATTCGATCCTCGGACCCCAGGTCTGCAAGATGAGAGCTCAACCCGCTGAGCCATCCCAGCTTCCCTAAAGAAAAGTTCTTGATGCAGCTATTTCTCCTGGGTTGAGTGCAACTGCCTAAGCCTCTTGTTCCTTACCTGGAGAAAGGGAAGTGGAGGGGTGACCTACTCAAAGGATAACTCATTTCTCAATGTTCCAAGCTGCCTTAAGAGGAGGGGTGGGTGAAGAGGTCAGCTAGGCTGACCAGAGCTCCTGCTGTTCACAGCGATGGAGCCTGGACACGGAGGCCCTTCTGTACGGCCCTGCTGGCGCCGGCCTAGGAGGCAGGTGAGTGGCTCTCCCAATGGCCCCCACCTGGTATTGAGGAAAGGTGGTTTGATTGGGGAGGGAGAGCAGCGTTTGACCTGGATAGGAGCCAGAAGTGAAAAGGGAAATGGTAAGGGAGGAACCGGGAGTATGGAGGAAGGTCAATGTCCTCTGATGATTTCTCCCCTGAGCTTCCTTTGGCAGCAGACCCGTTATCCTTCAACCTAAGCCCTTCTTAGGCTCCCTCCACCCAACTAGGAGCCCATCATCCTCTCTCATCTCCGCTGCCTCTCGCCTCCCTGGGCCCCCTCCACCCTGAGCCCTCCAGGGTGCCCTCTTCTTCCCTGAGGCTCCACTTTGTCTCTGTGCAGCCTGCCTTGTGGCCTACCCTGGCCGCCCTGGCCTTGCTGAGCAGCGTCTCTGAGGCCTCCCTGGGCCCCGCGCCGCGCAGCCCTGCCACCCGGGAAGGCCCGGCACCCCGGGCGCCTCACGCTGGCCACCTGCCGGGTAGGTGAGAGAGTGAGGGGCCTGGGTAGGGGCGGGGCTGTCACGGGACCGCGTGTGACTCCCTCTCATTGCAGGTGGCCGCGCAGCCCGTTTGTGCGGCGGAAGAGCCCGGCGCCTCCTGCCCCAGCCGCTGCGGCCCGCGCCCCCGCCCCTGCCCACCGCTCCCTCGCCCTCCCGCGGGGGCCGCGCAGCACGTGCCAGGGGCCGGGGCGGTGGCAAGCGGGCCTCCTGGGCGCAGGGCTGCAGACTGTACACGCGGCTGGTGCCGGTGAGCAAGCTGGGCCTGGGCCACAGCTCGGATGAGGTGGTGAATTTCCGTTTCTGCAGCGGCTCTTGCCAGCAGGCGCGCTCCCTGCACGACGTCAGCCTGGCCAGCCTGCTGGGCGCTGGGTACCTGAAGCGGCCCATCAGCCAGCCCTGCTGCCGACCCACGCACTACGAGGCCGTCTCCTTCATGGACCTCAACAGCACCTGGAGGACCGTAGACCAGCTCTCAGCCACTGCCTGCGGCTGCCTGGGCTGAGGGCTCCAGCCAAGGATTTTTCAGATGGCACCCTTACCTGGGCATCTTCCTGCCTGGAGGGGACCAGGGGCCTCAACCAGAAATGGACATTCCTGGCCTCAGCAGAGCAAGTAATGGGCATTGGCCCTGGACAGGTGGAGGGATGACTGACCAACAAGCAGCCCGCAGTCCTTGCTCTGAGTTCCAGCCCTACAGACACCTGAGTCTTCAGCTATGAAGACCTTAGCACCCACTTCTCACAGACTTTGGTGCTGACCCGGCCACAGACCCAGGACCCCTCCTTTGAAGAACCCAGCAGTGTCTGAGGTCTCAGCCTCGGCCCAGGTGACAGAATCGGAGGAGATAGACTGCAGTGTCATTGCTGAAGTGCCTGTGCTGGAGCAGGCCTGCTACTCACTCCTGGGAGCTGGACCCCTATTTATTATTTCTAAGTTATTTATTTACTTCTGTGGTGTGTCAGATCCTTTCCTGGGCCGTGGGGGCTGCATGGGTAGAAGCAGCTGTCTGGAGATCATGCCCTGACCATCCTGACTACAGGCTGACTCAGCAGTCACAGGCCTGGCCTGGATCGCTAACCACTTGCTCCACCCAGCAGCTCTGGGACATGGGGGTGGGGGGGGGAGGGTATGGAACACAGAGTGGGTGGCAGAGGTACATTCAGCAGTCCTGGTAGCCAGCTCACAACCGCTTGCACAGTCCCTCGCACTCGTGGCTTGGGGTTACTGGTAGAGAAAGCCCTACCCTTGTGAACTCAGGTATCCTGGGGGCCATGCTTAATGGGTAGACACAGAACCGCACACATTGCTCTCTTCTGCTATTACCTGTCAGTGCCCTACCCTTCAGGAAGCCCTGACAGGTGCACAGTCACAGCTTTCACTTACAGATGGTCCAGCATGGAGAGCTCACTACCCTCAGTGCATGAAGCAGCCCAAGGCAAGAGAGTATCTGAAGAGGTCGGTGGGAGGCTGGCTTAGAGGGTGAAGCAGAGCATCAGAGGGTTAAGAATGCAGGAAAGGACTGAGGGCCCCAAGAGGGACATACATCTTGGTGGATGAACAAGGATGATGCATTTTATTCATTCAACAAAATATACATACCTCTTATATGTCAAATACTGGGTGAACACCAGGGATACAGAAGTGAAAGGGACATCATCTCTGTCCTTAAGCTTAAACTAGAGATAGACAATAAGTAATTATTTAAATTTAGTTTGGCAAGTAGTATGAAAAAGGACAGGAAACTAAGAGGAACACACCTTCATCTGGAAGGAATAAGAGGTTAGTGCTGACCCTGGGCTTCCACACTGTCCCCAAGTCACCTCCCAAAAGTCAACGCCATCGCCCTGAGCTGTTCTGTGTCCTGTGAAACCTTGTTGCCTGGGTCCTATGAATGTGTCCTCTATGATTTCCTCCTTTGGAAATAAGATGGGCACATGTGTTTGGAAGGGACGCTGGGTCTGAGGAACTTTGGGATATACAGAGGGGCTGTTGGGAGGTGCTGGGACACGCTGGTCTGGAGTTGAGGAGGGCAGGCTAGGAGAGAGGTTGATTTGGCAGCTTTTGAACAGAGGCTGTAGCTGCAGCCAGGGTGCATGAGACAGGCAGCAAGGGTGGGAGGCCTCAGGCGTTTGACACTGCTGACCAACATTCCCTCCAAACGGCTCAAGCGCCCGCCTTTCTGCCCCCTTCACCCGGGCTGGAGTGAGGAGCTGGCAAGCGCTCTCTGAGCGGTGTGCCTTCTGGCTCAAGGAGGAGAAACAAGCCTCTGCTTCCACTCTTCTGTGCTCACTACCCTCCTTCCAGGTGCTCCCAAAACTCCGCTTCTCTCCTGCTGCCTCAAACACACCCTTGGCCGCTCTCTCCACCTCCAAAGCGATCGAGGATCCTCAGTCTCCAAACACCCTCCTCCCAAAGAGGATGGTACCATTGCCATCAAGTTTGCACACACCTCATCAAGGCCTGGGCCCGGGCCCTGGCCCTGGCTGAGAGTGAAGGGGGACATCCTGTCAGTTGCATGGTCATTGGGCTAGAGAGTCCCTGCTGGAAAGACTTGAAAGCCTGGCCTCGTCCCCAGACTCTCCAGTCCTTGCCTCAGTGGACATCTCCGCTCTCAGAGCCAATGAACCCATTTCCCATTTGCCCTGAGAATAGTCACTGGCAGCACTTGCGGCTGCAATGTTTACCCCGAGATAACTCACAGATTACAGTCTTAACCTTGTTTCTCAGAGAATTGCATCAAAATTGGACTGACACAGTTGGGACAGCTTTTATATTTTATTTTCACATTGAAAACCCGTTAGATTTGCTTCAGCCTCAAAGAGCTTGTTTCTGTAAAATTAAATGAACACAGCAGCGAGCTGCACTTTTTCTAAACGGGAAATGGGTTGGAGATGGAGTAAAGCCATATCTGACAATGCTCACAGCAAGAGAGGCAGGTCCGAACCCAAGCAAAGGTGCTGGCTCTCAACAACCCCCCCCCAAGTGGCCAGTCCTTGAAGGAGTAGGGTACCCCAACTCAAAGCTACATTTTGGGCCCCAGAAAGACTGTACCCAACATCTCACAAAGTCCTGGATAAAAAATAGCAACTTCTCCCAGAGGAACATTCCCACCAGAACCAGTCTCAGTTTGCAGCTCACAAGAACCCAAATCCCTCTTTAAAAAGAAAGTAATCAAGCTATTTTACCCGCAGGGAACGAGCTGTGGAGCTGCAGTTCTCTACCTGCAACTTAGCTGAGGTCGACTCACCAGGCAGAACGCTTGCGCTCCTGGGGCCACAGCGGGCTCTGATAGCTCCATTTTTGACT
Organism: Craseonycteris thonglongyai; assembly: GCA_004027555.1. Lineage (NCBI taxonomy): Eukaryota > Metazoa > Chordata > Mammalia > Chiroptera > Craseonycteridae > Craseonycteris > Craseonycteris thonglongyai. The sequence continues at coordinate 100,258 of PVKE010000962.1, read as the reverse complement.
GTTGTCTTTGTTTCACATTTGCAAAGCTACGTGGCCCATTTGAGTGGTCTTCCCAGACCAACAGTATGGTCTCCAAAGTGGTATCAAGTCAACACCTTCTGTGAGATGGAAAACTCCGAGGTTTTGAAATTACTGTTTTTCAAGCTTCTGGGAGCACCCAAAACTTCCCTCTAGATTTGTTTCACCCAGGAATCAAGGTTCAGCATTCCATATGCTCCCCCTGCCCTTGCCAATGGCTTTCCTCCTTGCTTGTCCAGCGGTTACCATATTTTCCACGACTACAGATCCCTATGACAGAGTGTATGTGGACTAGCTGGCTAACAGGTCTCATCTTGAAAAGGAGAGAATAGGTAGAAAGCTGAGAAATCAGAGAAAAGATCTAGAATTTGTGCCATATGAGATCACCTTTCTTGTTCACAGGAGCGCTTCTTAACCTGTTTTGGAGTTGTAGAGTCCCTTAGAGAATCTGATAAAAGCCAAGGATCCTCTCTCCCCCCACTCCCCCCTATCCCAAATTTCTGAAGAAAAGAAAACAACCATTGATGTGTAAATTTGGTAAACAATTTTAGGGGGTTCACAAGCAATGAAGCTCATTCAGAGGTTCTTTAGGAGTCCCTGGTTCTCGAAATATCACACTGTGTTCTCAATGCTAGTACAGATATCCTCTTGTCACTAGATTGATTCCTCCATCTGCACTCAGGACTCCATATCAGGGCTCTTGGTCTCAATTATTTACACGCCTCTCCATTCTTTAACCTTTTCCTATTTACTATCCCCTTTCCCTCTGCACTTAAACTTGCTCAAATATATCACAGCATTAAAAAAAATAAGTGACACTGTGATTACAAATATATATATTATCTGCTTCCACCTCTCCTTCACTAGAAGATCTCATGCTAAGGTCACCGGTGGCCTTATGGTTATGAAATCCAAAGGCCACTTCTTTGGTCCTTTGAACTCTCAGAAGCATTCAACTTTGTCAACCCTCCTGTCTTCCCTTGACGCTCTTGATCCCAGACTCTCCTGTTTTCTCTCCCACCCCTCCAGCTGCTCATTCTCAGTCTGCTTGGGGCCTTCTTTTGCTCTTTCTGCCTCTTAAATGTTCCTTGGGGCTCTGACAGAGGCCTTCTTCTCTTCCCATTCTTCTCTCTCCTTGAGCAACAGTATCTACTCCCATGGTTTCAGTCACCACTTCTATGCTGAAGATATTCAGACTATATCTCCAGCCTGGTTCTTTCTCCTGAGCTCCAAGTTCCGTATTTCCAATACCTCTAGCTGCATATCCTCCAAAACCTCAAACTTAACACATCTGTCCTGGAAATCTCATGCAGGCTCCTTCAGATCCACTCTCCCTGCTTCTCTGCCCTGTTTCAAGCCTCACATCAACAAGCTTCTGGCTTGTGTCACTGGACCTCCTCCAGTGACACAAGCCAGACACATGGACAACATCCTAGATTCCTTGAGCTCAGTCACTTCCCTTACCTGTTGGTCCTCATATCTTTAGATCTTGCAAGTCCATCCCCCTTTCTCGATTCCCAATGCTATTCTGTGGAAGCTTTCATGATTTCAGGAAGGGTTTGTTGCTCCTCCTCCTAACTGGTCTCCTTGTCTCCAGTCTCATCTCCCTCCAGTCATTTTCAATCTTACAGCCAGAGAAGTCATCATTCTCTTAACATTAATTGAGCACTAACTGTCCTGCCCTGGACTAGGTATGGGAATTCAGAGGTCAGCCAGAAAACATGTTCTGTTATTAGGCAGACCATAGTTGGAGGTGGAGGCGAAGTAAAGATGACAGGCTTAGCAAATAAAAATACAGGACATCTATTTAAACATGGATTTCAGATAAACAAGAAATACAGCATCTGGCAGAAGTAATGTTCATTTTTTATGAGCTGGTAATGCTCCAGCGGAGCATTACTTCTGCTGGACCCTGTACTTTTTAAAGTATGTCTCATGCAATAATGGCTGGTATTCAAATTTAAATGGGTGTCCTGTATTTTTATTTTTTATTTTTTTGGCAACTGTAAGTGGGGACAAATAGTAAAACAATGCAATCAACCATCATAAGTCCCCCTGTAGAAGTATGACTGGGGTACAGTTATGTATGTCAGGGTAGGAGAGGATTCTACACTCACAAAGGCAGAGGACTGAGTTCTACTGGGATGGAAGGAGAAGAACAGCCAGGAAAGCCTTCACGGGGAAGCTGACTTTTGAACCCGGCCTTGAGAAATGAATGAAATGTTTGCAAAATGTGGATGAGGGACATTGGGCCTGTACTGGTTACCCTTTTATCCTTTATAGCAAGCTGGTCCAACTTGCAGCCTGTGGGCCACATGCAGCCTAGGACAGCTTTGAATGCAGCCCAACACAAATTTGTAAACTTTCTTAAAGCATTATAAGATTTTTGTGACACCGCCCCCCCCCTTTATTTTTAGCTCATCAGCTATCATTAGTGTTAGTATATTTTATGTGTGGCCCAAGACAATTATTCTTCCAGTGTGGCCCAGGGAAGTCAAAATGTTGGACACCCCTGGTTTATAGCTTGCATAGTCTTTCAGCTTGAAATTCACCCTTTTCACTGACCATGCCTGTCCAGCAAGGTCTGGGTCTCAGCTTTGGGCAGCGGTGAGGGGTGAGGGGCTCTGCCTGGGCTCTCTAGCTCATCTCTAGGAGTCTGCTATTCCTAAATTTATTTAGAGTTCTCTTTACTTCTTAGTAGCCAATCACCCTTTATTTCAATCCCCTGTTACAGTTCAAAATTTTTATACGAAACTGTCCTTGTGTTCTTACTGTGTGGTTTCTCCTGACTGGACCTAGCCTGATGCAGCCTTCTAAGCAGAGGCAGTAGCATGAACAAAGACAGGGAAGTATGGAATAATCTGATGTGTCCCAGGATAGCCAACAATTTCAGGTAGAATTAGGGGAGAGCCCTAAAAAGCTAGAGAGATGATAAAGATCCTTGAATTCTATACCACAGAACTTGGACTTTGTCCTCAAGGAGCCATTGAAGGGTTTTAAATGGGATTGGCTGGAGAGATGTTTCAGATGGATCACTGGCTCCTAATATGGACTAGAAGGGGCAAGGCAGTGGGCACCAGGTAGAGCTGCCACAGTTAGAGCTGTTCAGGCAACAGATGCTGGTCTTGATCTACAGCAGAAGCAGTGTGGAAGGTCAGGGCAAATGTGAGGCACAGTAAACAGGACTTGGTGATGAACTGGTTGTAGGGGCTTGATGAAAGACAGTTTCCAGGGCTCTGGCTTGGGTGACTGGTAAGGAACATAGAGGATGTACTATTGTTATTATAGCATGTGATAGGGGTAAGGTACTAGGAGGTCATGAGTTTGTTTTTGTACATGTTCAACTTGAGATGCCTGTGACAGCTTCAGAGCACAAGGACCCAGCAGCAGCTGTAACTCAGGACAGTCTGAGCAAGAGAGATCTGGGACTCAGCTCAATGCCAAAGAAGTGGTAAGATGTTGAGGAATAAGAAGAGAAGCAGTGGCTAAGGCCTGGAGAACCAACATTTAAGGAACAGGGAGAGGAAGAGGGACAGGCCTGTAAAAGGGGCCAAAAGGGAGTGGTGAGAGTAGTAGAAAAGACAAATAACAAACAAACAAAAAACACAAAACAGAACAGGGGGAGGAAGTGGTCAACAGGGCCAAATGCAGCAGAAAAATCTAATCATATAGGGGCTGAAACTGCCCATTGGTTGATTTTGCAACATGGTGACCTAGGGACGTGGACTAACCTTTTTGCTGAAAACAACTAAAAAGTACTTGACAAAATACATATATTTAAATTTTTTTAATGTAGCTATGGGTTGGCAAGCATATAAGAAATATTCAGACCCAAAATAAAAATAAGTGAAAGCAGGAAACTACACTTGAGGGCATTTTCCTTACCTGGTGAATCTGAGCATTGGTTTGTGAGGGCTCCTGGGCTTACGGGGGGAACCTACTCAGAACCTTCTGCATAAGGCCAGGACCCCAGAGGCTATGCCCACACTTAAGGATGAACTAGAAATAAACCTGCCCCTCCTCTACCTAACCTCTCTTCCTCAAACCAGGGGACTACAGAGGAAATTACCTTCCTTTCACCTTGGTGCTAAGTGGAAGTGGGGAAAACCTCCTCCAAATGTGTGATTACAAGCAGCCCTTATTTGGTTTTGCAGACCAACTCCACACTAATTTGGAAGCCTGAAAAAATTTCAAAATGAGAAGTTAATGTGCCATAAATATGGATTGCTAGTGGTTCCAAGTGACCAACAGAAGCTCCCTCTCCTCCTCTCCTGAGCTCTGGAATGTTTTCCCCTGAATCTAGGGACCCTTCCCAGGGCTGTCACAGGTTCTGGCCCCTGTGTATACCCTACTCTTGTCACTCAGAGGAGGGAAGAACCCATCTGTAACTAGCTCTGAAAGATTCTTTCCCTACTTGCCTCTTAGTTATCCTGGATTACTATCCACATCTCTTGGAAATCCCCCTTGGTCCGATGACCAGAAAGGACCCCAACCTCCCCCTACCACCCCAAGGCCTATTTCAATCTGTCTGTCCTAGGTGATATCAGGAGACATTGTTGGTGAAACTTGGTTTCTTTCCCTGCCAGGGGAGCCCCCAGGGGCAAGAAGAGGCCCTGGATTGGAAGCAGAAAGAGAACTCACATTCATCAAGTTGTGGCCTCTGGGCCCAGCCCTATTCATATACCATCTCAGTTTGTCTTTCACTGGAGAAATTACTATTCTCATTTTATATTGATTGATTGATTGATTGTTAAATTTATTGGGGCCTCTGGGCCCAGCCCTATACATATACCTAATCTCAGTTTGTCTTTCACTGGAGAAAATACTGTTCTCATTTTATATTTCTCTTTATTTATTATTAAATTTATTGGGGGTGACATTGGTTGGTAAAAATTATAGGTTCCAGGTGTACAATTCTACATTACATCATCTATGTATGCATTGTGTGCTCACCACCCAGAATCAGTTCTTTCTATCACAATATATTTGATGCCCCTCCCTCCTCCCTCACCCCTTTCCCCACTTCCCCTCAGGTAACCACTATTAACTGTGTCCATGGGTTTGTTTGTTTTTTCATTTTATCTTTAAAGTGAATTCCAAAAGAACTCAAGGTCTTACGGTTAGAAAGAAGCAGAGAGGTTTTGAACACAGGCCCAAGTGTCTTTACCCTTCCCCTCTTCTCCCACCTTCCACAGTGAAATCTTCTGTCAATATCAGGGCCAGGTCATTTCACAGCCCTAAGCACAGACCTGGAATCAGCTACTTGATTTTGGTTTCCTGCTACCTCCTTCCAAATCTCCCTGGCCTCCATTCTTTCCTTTTTCAATTTATTCTACATACTACAGGTAGACTTTTCTAAAATGCAGATCCAGTCATCAATGACCACTTGAAACCGCACCATGGTTTCATATTGCATTCAGGATAAAGTCTAAGCTCCTTCAAGAGTCTACTGTTTTCAACTTGTCTTTTCAACCTCATTTGTTACTTATCCCTTTTGCCTTCCTCACCCCATATGTATCTCATCCCCTTAGAACTGAACACAAATTACTAGCTGTACTTCAAAGTCTTGATAAAGATTTGTTGAGTGACTGGCTTCCCACTGGACTTTGCTTACAAGCTAATGGAGCATCCCTTCTCCCCAGTCTCTCCACTTTTCAAGCTCAGATCAAGTTTCTCCTCAGGGAAGCCTTCATCCACCTTCTCAGACCTCAGCAGCTATTGTCAATGCCGGCTTCTTCCACTGAACACAAGTATAGCGGTCCTTTCCCTTTCGATGTTTTTCCCCCCTCCCTGCTGGGGTAGTTGGCAAGAATTAATAAAAGAATAAGTGGAGGGGTAAGGGGGAGGGACTGCTGGGGTCTGCCGCAGACCAGATCTGTGGCTGGTCTCTGCGACCCTAGCTGAGTACCAGGTGTAAGATAAACTCAACTTTCTCCAAGTTCAGTTTCTTTACCTGAAAATTGGTGAATAAAACTACCCGAGTCGTTGAGAGAACTGAACCTAAAGTATGCAAAGTACTGTCCCTAGCACTTAAGTGTGAGCTATTCATATTCTAATTACTCAGAAAGAGAAGTTGCTTCCAAGAACCTTATGGAAGTCTCCGAGCACTGTCCATGGTATGTAGTTTCATGGTTGCTCACTGGGTGGTTCCGAGAACCTTCCTATTTTATTCCTGAGGCGCACCAAGCTCCTTTTCTTCTCAGTGGTGCTGACGCCTTCTTCCCAGACAGCCCCTTTCCTACGCCCCAGAATCTACACGCTGCAGAGCACGACGGTGACCTTCCCTCTCCTAACACACACACCTTATCTTCCAGTGTAGGCTCCCACCCCCATCCACCCTTCTTGAGAGTCACACACTTCTAGGGAACTGCTCTGCAGCTCCTCCCGCCGGTTTGATTGGGGGTGCCTGTCGGCTTCAGTAGGCTTGGGGCTCGCGGGGTTCCGCGGGTCACCAGCCCACGTGCTCGGGCCTCCGCCGCAAGGCGCTGCCCCCACCCTCGCTAGGCGTAATACAGACTACATTTCCCAGAGTGCGCAGCGGCGGGACCTTGGTTCGGTTGGGGGCCTCGAACGGCACGCCGCTCCGTCGCCTGCTCGGGGTCGCGCGGGCTGGTGCGAGGACAGGGCCAAGGACCCGGAATGAGTTTCCGCGCAGTTCCGCTGGGCCGTGTCGGACTGTGCCGAGGCAGGCAGGGCCAGGGCAGGCGTGGGGTAGGCACGGCCCCTGAGTCGGCGTTACCGGCGACAGGCGCTCGGGGCAGCCCGCACCTCGCTGAGGTCCCCTCCCCATCCCGGCCAGGCCGGCTCGCCTGTCAGTCACTGGGGCGGAGGCAGAGGCTGTATCGGGGCCGGAGCCCGGCAGTGAGAAGAACGCGGGCCAGGCCGAGCGGAGGGGACCTGCCACAACCCCTGAACATTACGACTCTTCGCCTAGACTGTCGGAGCTGCACCCCCGCACTTCGTTGGAACACCTCCGTAACCCGCGAAGGGGCTTCTCCTCCGTGACCTCCTATCCCCGTGACCTCCGCATAGGACCCAGGAGCTCACTTAGACTAGGGTGTTGTGGGTACAGGCCATCGACCCTGTGAGCCCTCACGGGCCAGAGGTTCGGTTTCCCCTACAGGACTCCCTCCCTTATGACTCCTTCCTCAGATTCTGGGAACAGAGCTGTGACCTATCACTGGGTACCCCGCCTGAGAACTCACTGACGTTCCCTCCTCAGAGTCCCCCTCATTGGGTCTCCTAAGAGCACCCCTTTGGTTTTTGGCAACCCCTCCCTCCACTCCCAACCGAGGTGGGGAGGCCTCGGCAGCCATGCCCGCACTGGGTCCCCTGTCACCCCACCAGTCCCTGGGCACCCAAGCTGGGGTCTAGCAGGGGGCCAGCAGCCAAGGGGCTGGAGCAGGAAACTGGTCAGGGTCCACCTCCTTGCTGGGGAGGGAGCAAAGATGGAGCGGCGGGAGGAGCAGCCGGGGGCTACTGGGGCTGGAGCAACACCAGCCTTGGACTTCACTGTGGAGAACGTGGAGAAGGTACGAGGGCCCTGGGGTGGGCACTCCAGTGACAGAGCAGAAGTTATGGGGACTGACATTAATGCCAGAGCCCAGGCCTGGGCTGGGTGCCTGATGGGATGGTGCCCCCAGGACACCTGGCATTTGCTGTCTCTGGGCAGGCAGCAAAGCAGTGTTACAATGTCCTAGTGGGCTATTTTTGGCTTTCCTTAGACATTGGTGCTCTGTGGATAGATACTCTAGGGTCTTGGGATGGTCCCTCCAGAATGCTGATGGCTTAGACCTCCAGCCACATTGGCTGTTCTCCAGCTCCATGGGAACTGCATGAGCAGTGCAGTAAGAAACCAGGAACCCAGGAGACCTGCCGCTCAATCCCCAGGAACCATACGGATGGTGAACCATCCTAGACCTGTTTTGTTGAGCCAGGGGCTCAGAAAATAGTCTGGGACTAAAACAATCTCAATTATGTTTTCATTCTTTCTTGGAGAAAGGTCCTTCCTTTATTAGATGAAGGCCAAACCAGTCCTGGGCAGACAGGAGTTGGGCTGGCTCCCTTTGTTTTGTACTGGGTCCAAGGGGCCTGGTCCTGCTGACAGCTTTGGGATTCTTTTCTGCTGACCTACCCACTTAGCTTCCTACCATGGCTCCCCTAGACTCTCTCACTGCCCAGTCCATCTTTTTTGAAAATGGCTTCTCTGGTTCTCTTCTGGGTTTTGCCCCCAGAGTCCTGGAATGCAGAAATGCATCCCTGACTCCCGCCCCAGGATGAATGAGGAGATGGGGCTACTTTGCTGGAAAATAGGGAATGGTTGCAGATACTCATTTGTTATTCTTGAGCCCTGTTTGCCATACCAAGTGGTGAGGATGCATCCCTTCTGCTTCTGTTCTCTGCCTGCCTCTGCATCCCTGAGGGGCCGAATGAGGACAGTGGCCATAACTGGCTGTCAGGGAGACAGATAGGGCTAAGCCTACTCTGATGGAGGCTGCTTAGAGCGTCAGAGGCCTGGCATCACTTCCACTGCCTGGGGCTGGGCAGTGCTGGCATGGTGGCACACTGTTTCATGTGCTACCAGCAAGATAAACCTGTTTTCTTACGTGTGGGGTCCCAGTGGAATTGGGACCATGGGGATTCAGCTAGTTGAGGGCCCCAGGCTCTAAATTGCCAGGGCTGCAGGCCAAGACTTCTGTGGACCAGCTTTTTTTGGACCCTCACATGTGCTTTATGAGGGGTGTTCTCATCCTTCTCTCCAGTATGTCTCTGCCCTAGGGCTACCTGGCAAAGTCTTGGTTCTGCTCAGATTTCACACCGGCTTTGGTGCCAGCATCTGGAGTGACCTAGTGATGATCCTGGGGGAGCTGAATGGAGCTTTTGGAGTTGATGGGAGCAGCTGTGCCTGGGAGGGTCAGGGCCTCTCAGGCTGTTCCATGCTCTTCTCAGGCTTAGCTTCATCCCTCCGGAGCCATTCCTTCCTCCTGGGCCTTGCCCTCTCCCTCCAGTGCCTCCCCTGTGGCGAGCTCAGCCTCCTCTTTTGTTGTTGTCGTGTGGAGGTTCACTCTTTGAACCCATAATGTTTTGCTATAAGAAGAGAATATGACAGCATGGGCAGAGTTCAGGTTCTCAAGATATCGGCAGGACCCTGGGCCCAGGAAACTGCCAAGCCCTGAGGCCCCTGCTCAGCCCCCCAGTCAGAAAGAGAGAGCAGTCTGGCAGAACCAAGCCACGCCCTCTTTTCTGGGCTCTGGCAGGATCCAGAGTGGCCAGCACCTGCTCAGTCCTGTGCTGTCCTGCAGGCGCTGCACCAGCTCTACTACGACCCCAACATTGAGAACAAGAACCTGGCTCAGAAGTGGCTGATGCAGGCCCAGGTGTCGCCACAGGCCTGGCACTTCAGCTGGCAGCTACTGCAGCCTGACAAGGTGCCTGAGATCCAGTACTTTGGGGCCAGTGCCCTGCACATCAAGATCTCTCGCTATTGGAGTGACATCCCCACTGACCAGTATGAAAGTCTAAAGGCACAGCTCTTCACCCAGATCACCCGCTTTGCCAGTGGCTCCAAGATTGTGCTGACTCGGCTGTGTGTGGCACTGGCCTCGCTGGCTCTCAACATGATGCCTGATGCATGGCCATGTGCTGTGGCAGACATGGTACGGCTCTTCCAGGCTGAGGACTCGCCGGTGGATGGCCAGGGCCGCTGCCTGGCTCTGCTAGAGCTGCTGACAGTGCTGCCTGAGGAATTTCAGACCAGCCGCCTGCCCCAGTATCGCAAAGGCCTGGTGCGGGCCAGCCTGGCAGTGGAGTGTGGGTCTGTCTTCCCTTTGCTGGAGCAGCTGCTACAGCAACCCAGTTCACCCAGCTGTGTGCGTCAGAAGGTGCTCAAGTGCTTTTCCAGCTGGGTTCAGCTGGAGGTGCCACTGCAGGACTGCGAGGCGCTCATTCAGGCTGCCTTCGCTGCTCTGCAGGACTCGGAGCTCTTCGACAGCAGTGTGGAGGCCATTGTCAATGCCATCTCTCAGCCTGATGCCCAGAGGTGAGCTCGTCCCCACCTTCCCAGAGAGGGACAGTCTACTTGGCCAGCCACACATCCATTCATCCATCTGAGTGCCTACTGTATGCCTGGTCCTATGCTAGAAAAATAGGAAGGAACCATATATGACATAGTCCTTTCTTTAGGGTTCAGAGAGGGAGACAGACATTAAACTAACTATTCAATGAATTATTCAGTTAAAATATTTGACTTCTCTTTCTCACAGCCAATCAGTCACCAAGTTCTTGCTGTTCTGCCTCTGACCATATTGCAAATTTGTTTTTTTCCATTTCCATTGCCACCACTCTAGTCCACGCTGTCATCATCTCTCCCCAGATTACTGTCCCAGAACTCTCACCAGTCCTCTGGTTACTCTTGTGCCCTTCATTGTCTACCCAGCAGCCAGAGTGATCTTTTAAAAATGAGTATCTCATCTTTCCTTTCCACTCAGAACCCTCCAGTGGCTTCTCGCTGCTCTTAGGATTAAAGTTCAAAATCCTTAATGTGACTCACAGGTATGCTGCACACTATAGCATCTCCAGCCTCATCTCATGCTCCTTGCTTTCTTCACTCCACCAGTATTTTCAGTTCCTTGAATTTTCCAGGCTCTGCACCATCACTTGTACCTAACATATCACCTTTGCCTCAGCTTAAATTTTATGTCCTCAGTGATTTTTAAGACTAAGTTTGGTCTTCTCTATTGTTTTTTATCTTAGAACTTTCAGTGTTTTTCCTTCTTAGCCCATAACATGGTTTCATTATAAATTAATGTATGTCTCCCCATTAATCTCTTAGCTCTGTGAAGGCAGGCACTCTGTCATTTTTTGTCACGTGCCTGGCAGTGCTTGGCAGTGTTCAATATTTTTTGAATGGATGAAAAGTTGAAGTTGCCTGAGTGGTGAGGGGTGGGAACAGGGGTGGGAGAGGTTGGGAGAAGAGGGAGTGTTGAAGGCTTTAGGAACCACAGCAGGTGCAAAGTGGTGGGCAGCACTGTGGTACATTCAAGGACTTGAAAGAAGATGAGTGTAGCAAGATGTTTGTTCAGCAGATGTTTGTTGAGTGACTGATTGTGAGTTGGGCCCTGTGCTGAACACTAGGAGTGTAAAGATGAATGGGTTGACTTCTGCAAGTCAGGAACTGATAACCTAGTAGATACATAAGTGGGCAAGCATAATCAACATGATGAATACACTAATGGAGAGAGCAGGGTCTGTAAGAGCCCAGAGGAGGCATTTAATCCAGTGTGTGGGTTGTAAAAGCCTTCCCAGAGCAGGTAACAACTGAGCTGTGCTATAAAGGCTGTGTAAGAGTTAGTTAGATGGAGATGATGGATATGGGAAGGACATTTCAGACCGATGAAGGAACGGTGTGAGAGAGCCTGGTGAGTGGGTATGATTAGACAGCAGGAATTAAGGGCCAGTTGTAAGAAATCTGGGCCCAGATAATATTGTAGACCAAGCTTGTCCAGCCAGAGACCTGCAGGTCACATGCAGCCCAGGACGGCTTTGAATGCGGCCCAACACAAATTCATACACTTCCTTAAACCATTATGAGAATTTTTTTTTAGCTCAACAGCTTTTTTTAGTGTTAGTATATTTTATGCATGGCCCAAAACAGTTCTTCTTCCAGTGTGGACCAAGGCAAACCAAAAGGTTGGACACCCCTGTTGTAGACCTTAGCTTTTGGTCTTCATACTGAGGATAATGTAAAAATATTAAATAAAGGATTTTAAGCGGCGAAAATGGCATGATGAGATTCTTGGTATAAGTTGGATTGGCCATGGCAAGACTGGAGGCCTGATACTAACATTTCAGAGTTAGGGCTTTGAGAACCCTTGGCAGAGTTGGAGGGGGGAAAACATTGAAAGAGACAGCATTGAGAAGTGGTTAATGATCTCTAGCCTTGGCATTAATCACATTTGAGTTTGAATCCCAGATGGTCCACTTACTAGATCTGAGACCTTGGGTAAGCCACTTTTAAGTCTCAGTTTTCTCATCCGTAAAATGGGTGTGATCTTATCGACCTCACAGAGTTTCAGTGGTTTAAATAGGATAATACACACAGGGCCTGCCCTGATATTCTAGAAAGAATATTTTGGTATGAAGATTAGATAAGAGAATGTCTGTGAAAGGATTAATATAGTTCCTATGCACTCCCATAAACAGCAGTTGCTAGTATTTAGTATCATTGCATTGGCAATTAAAGTATGATGCCTTTCCCCTGGTTTCCCAGGTTTTCCAATTTAAGGTGGGTACCAAATCTTAGGTCAAGGCCTTTCTTTGCAACCTGAAGCTCATGTGCTGACTGGGTTCAAACAATAGCTAAGGGGAATTGGCTAGGGCTGACGCATGGGTGATGTGGGGTGTCCTTGGATACACCCAGGTTTCCCCGCTCAGGGCTTTGGCAGGTAATTGATGCCTCTTCTCTGAACGAATGAGCGAGCAAGAAGCTAGTGAGGAAACCCACAGCCTCCTGAGTGCCCATTGGCTGTAGCTCCCTTTGTTGCTTAGCAACTCTCCCCATTTTCTCAGCTCTGCTCCTGGAGCTCTAATTGCAGGTCTGAGCTGAGCTCAGTGTGAGTGGCAGTCAGGGGAGTCCCACCAGCTCAAGTTGACCAACAGGAATCAGCCCTCTTGAACCCAGTCTCAGCCATAAGCCTAAAGACATCCTCTCTTATCTCCCTCAAACCTAGAAACTTCTGGGGTGCCTCAGGCCTGTTCTTTTATCTACTCACAGGTGTCAGGCGCAGGTGCCTAGGTGGTAGGAAATCTATGCAAGAGGTCCCCCCGTGAATGGGCTGCACCCAGCCCAGAGCCAGAGTTTGAACCTTGCTCTGTCGAATCTAGTTTCCTAGCTTTGGCTTGAGAGAGTCACTTTCAGTGTTTTGACTTCTGGGTCATCCAGCCACTGCTTTACACAGATGTCCTGTCATTGGCCCTCCTCTTAGCTAAGCTTGTACTAAGGTCACCCTTTTCACACTCTTCCATAGTTGCTCCTGCTTGCTTGGCCCTCTCTCCTCTGAAAAAAAAAATGGTTTTTTCTGTAATACATTTTTAGTCCTGGACAAGCTTTTCACTGGGAGCTAGGGGAGGAGAGAAGATAAATTAGACAGGTGTTTGGGGGTTCCCATCAGTTAGGACTTGAGATATGGGCTGAGAGCTGCAGAGGTCCTTTGGGGAAATTCAGGTTGGACCCTGAAAGAGAAGCAGTCCTATAGCAATATAAGGGGCTGTCTTAGCCTGGCACCTGTCTCTAAGTTGCTGTATGACCTTGGGTATTACTCTGAGCCTTTTGGCTATATTGTCTTTGATTTATCTTATTATGAGGTTCAGATAAAATAAATTAAGAAACTTCATTGAAGACCTACTGTGTACATGAACTTTAGCAGGTGTGAGGGAGCTTTGGAATACAGTGGGAGTAGGGCACTACCTCCTGCCCCCATCTCAGCTGCTGGGAGCTCAAGGGTCATGGCCTTGGCCCTGCCCCTGCTCTTTGTGCCAGAGTCTGGACTGAAGGTGCCCATTGTCTGGTGGTACAGCCTGTGTCAGGGCATAAGACTGAAACTATCCCAGCTGTCTCCAGGCACCACCCTCTGGGGCTGTCTGTGGGCTGGGGATATCCTGATACAGATGCCTTAGCTCATCAAAGTGGGAATGTGAAGAAGGCCACATCTTGGGCTGGTTGCCTCCGTCTTTATCATCTTACCCCTTCTGGTCTGAAACTTCATAGAACTCATTCTGGACCCTCTGTCTCTCCTTCCCAACCCCCTCCTCTCCATAGATTGCTATGGTGACACTATGATTGACAACAGAGGGGTCCCAAGCATCTGATCCCCTATACATAAACACCTTGGAGTATCACTTCCTCTGCTTAGTCTGATCTCCACAGAGCAGGCTACTGGGGAGGGTTTTACTGGGGTAGAGCTAGCCTTCTCTAAGTCTCCTGTGTGTACTGTGCTTCCTTTAGGGATCATTGTGCTTCAGGGCTCTGACTTGGACCTTCTTTTCTCTCATTTGACACGTTCTTCCTGGTCAATTCTCATCTACTCCTATAACTTCAATTACCAACTATTGATGACTCCAAAATTTATGTTTCTTGCTCTAACCTCTCTGTCGGGCTTCAGGTTTTTATATACAACTCTCTGGACACTTCTACCTGCAAATTGCAACAGATACTCTGGTTCAACATACCTAGTACTGAACTTACCACTTTCCAGCCTCCCTTAAATTTGTTACTGTCCCCCTCCACCCACCCCTCCAGGTCTCAGTAAATAGCCCCACTATCTAGCCAGTTGTTTAGCTGGTAAGCTGAGAGTTGTTCCTGATTCTTTCCCATCCTCACATCCACTCAATCATCAGATCCTGTCCATTTTGCCTCTTAGCTCTCTAAATTCATCATCTACTTTCCCTTCCTACTGCCACCAGAGTACATAGGCATTAGGTTTTGGTGGTAGGAGGTAGAGTGAAAGGTAGGGTTTTATGCTCTTAAGAGCTGTTACTGCTGCCTTCTAAAGTCTTTGACAGGGCTCCTGAGCCTGTGTTAACTCTTCTGTTTCTCATACTTGTTCAGTTTCCTTGAACACTATTTATATTAGTTTCAGCTGCTATAATAAAATAACACACACTGGGTCCTGAAATTTATTGTTTCATAGTTGTGGGGGCTAGAGGTCTGAAGTCAAGTTGTCAGCTCCCTCTGAAACCTGTAGGAGACTCCTTCCTTGCCCCCACCCAGCTTCTGGTGATTTGCTGGCAATCATTGGTGTTCTTTGGCATGCAGCTCTATTACTCCAGTTTCTGCTTTTGTTGTCACATGTCATTCTTGCTGGAGGTCTCTGTCTTCACATGGATATCTTCTTATAAAGGCACTAATTATATTGTATTCGGGGTCCCCCTCTCTATGATCTCCTCTGCAATAACCCTGTTTCCAAATATGATTGCATTCTGTGGTACTAGAGGTTAAGACTTAAACATATCTTTTTGGGGAAGGGCATAATCCAACCCATATCAGTTTGCCATCTGGCTCCCCCAAATTTATGTCTTTCCCACATGGAAAATACATTCACCTCATCCCATCCTCCCCCAAAGTCTTACCCCATTCTAGCATCAACTCTAAGTCCAGTTGGAAGACACAATTCAGCCTGTAACACTGACTTTGCACTGAATTTCCAGAGTTCTCTTGGAGGTTTCTGGCTAAGGTTCTTCCTAACATGGGCAACATCAAATCTGCCATGTAGGCTCTGACCTCTTTTTTGCTTTGGATTTGATGTGGGGAAGGGGTGTTTGATGGGAGACAGGGAGAATGTCCTTTTCTTTCAAAGGTGGTGAGGGATAGGCAGACAGCTCTGATGAATGCCCTCCTTTCTTGCTTCCAGGTATGTGAACACACTCCTGAAACTCATCCCACTAGTTCTGGGACTGCAGGATCAACTGCGACAGGCAGTACAGAATGGGGACATGGAGACCTCCCATGGCATCTGTCGCATTGCTGTGGCCCTGGGCGAGAACCACTCCCGGTGAGGAGCTGGGCAGCTGGGGGTAGGGTAGCAGGGCCCTCTAAGAGGTGGGGTTATGGAACCCTCTTGGGGGAAAGGACATGACCTTTTATATCTTCTTCTAGGGCCTTGCTGGACCAAGTGGAGCACTGGCAGAGCTTTCTGGCCCTTGTCAACATGATCATGTTCTGCACGGGCATCCCTGGCCACTATCCTGTCAATGAGACTACCAGCTCCCTGACCCTCACCTTCTGGTACACACTGCAGGTGTGTTTACGTGACCTCCAGTCGGAGAGGGTCATGATGGAAGAAGGTGGATCATGGGCTTCTGTGGCCGCTGGTGAGGTGGCCAACACTCTTCCCTGGCTCTCTCAGGATGACATTCTGTCCTTTGAGGCAGAGAAGCAGGCTGTGTACCAGCAGGTGTACCGGCCAGTCTACTTCCAGCTGGTGGATGTGCTTCTGCACAAGGCCCAGTTCCCTTCTGATGAGGAATATGGATTCTGGTCCTCAGACGAGAAGGAGCAATTCCGAATTTACAGGTGACGGTAGCAGGCCAGTCTAAATGGATTCCTGAAGTAATGAAGGCAGTGAAGGGAGGGGCTCAAGATTAGGCTTTCTGAATCCTGGGGCTCTTTTCTCTGTTCTCTAGGTACTTGTACAGGGTTGTACAGGTACCAGGGTGGGTTCCTGGATTTGGGGCAGGATCCTGGCAGTGTATAAGGCCTTTATCTGCTTCTCAGGGTGGACATCTCAGACACGCTTATGTATGTCTATGAGATGCTGGGGGCCGAGCTGCTCAGCAACCTCTATGACAAGCTGGGCCGTTTGCTCACCAGCTCAGAGGAGCCCTACTCCTGGCAGGTACCTTCCAAGCCTGAATCCCTCAGCCCTCCCAGACCTGTCACACCCTCCTCCTCAGCCAAGCCAGTGGCACCCTCTTTCCCCAGCACACCGAGGCCCTGCTCTATGGCTTCCAATCCATCGCAGAGACCATCGATGTCAACTATTCTGATGTGGTGCCTGGGCTTATTGGCCTCATCCCACGGATCAGCATCAGCAACGTGCAGCTGGCGGACACTGTCATGTTCACCATCGGTGAGACCTTCCACATACTCACAAGCACCTTCTCAGTTCCACAGGCACACAGCCTGATGGATCCTATCCAAAGTGGGAGAGACACATGCCCACACATGCAGTCAGTGTTGCAGCCTGCTAACTGTCCTGGCACGTCTAGGGGTCCTTCCCACAGTGTATTGAACTACAATTGAGTGAGGCTGTCACTGTCAATGGAATAGCAGTGCTGGGCCTCTAATGAGCAACTCCTTCCTGCTTCTCAGCTGTAACTATCATGTTTGATCATGTTCATGCTTATTTGCCTCTTTAGTCCTCTGAATGAGTGGTGCTCTGTACCAGGTCTGACACTTGACCCTGCCTAGGAGCTCTGCCTTCCTTACAGGGACATGGCCTGCCTCAGATATCTTCCCCTCTCCCTTCTTTCACCAGGAGCTTTATCTGAATGGCTGGCTGACCACCCTGTCATGATCAACAGTGTTCTGCCCCTCGTCCTGCATGCCCTAGGCAATCCTGAGCTCTCTGTCTCTTCTGTATCCACCCTTAAGAAGATCTGCCGAGAATGCAAGTATGACCTGCCACCCTATGCTGCCAACATTGTGGCTGTCTCCCAGGTACGTAGGGACTCTGGGTGGAGCTGGGCCTTAGGATACAGTCTGCAACTTCTCTGATACCCTATTCTGTTCTTTCATCTCCAGGATGTGCTGATGAAACAGATCCACAAGGTGAGCTCCAAAAGTTTCTAGAGAGCTTCCTTGGAGGATATTGTAGGAACCCACAGAAAGTCTGTCTTCTGCCATGCCCCTTATTCTGTGTTCTTGGAAGCTTCCCCAAGCAGTTCATTCTTCCCACCCACAACCAGATATGTCAGGGACTGACCTTCCATGTTCTGTCCCACAGACCAGCCAGTGCATGTGGCTGATGCAGGCACTGGGCTTCCTGCTGTCAGCTCTGCAGGTGGAGGAGATACTTAAGAATCTGCACTCACTCATCTCACCCTATATCCAGCAGCTGGAGAAGCTGGCAGAGGAGATAGTGAGTGAACTGGAGGGGTGGGAGGGTGGTGGTGGTGGTGGTGTGTGTCTCTCTCTCTGGTGAGAAGCAGGGACAGGACTCTGGCACTGGTGGGGGGTGGTGTGTGTGTGTCTAGGGAGGAGCAGGGGTGGGACTTGGGCTTCCCTTTGTGTGGGCTGTGGCTGCTGAGGGGTGGGGTTAGAGCTGGCAACTAGGGCTGGAGTCAAGGGGCCCAATAAGGCTGGGAACCAGAACTTGGTTCACTTCCCTACACAGCCTAATCCCTCCAACAAGCTGGCCATTGTTCACATCTTGGGGCTTCTCTCCAACCTCTTCACCACGCTGGACGTCAGTCATCATGAGGATGATCATGAAGGCTCTGAGCTCCGGAAGCTACCAGTGCCACAGGGACCCAACCCCGTGGGTGATGTTGTCATTACCGTTGCCCCCACCACCCAACCCTGGGGATGTCATTGTCAATCCCAACTCTGTGGGTAATATTGTCATTGTTCTCCTGGGACATTATTCATTTGGTCCTCACCCTGTGAATGATCTTATCATTGCTCTGTACTCCGTGGGGAGATATTGTCTTCCCCTGTGGGTGGTGGTGTCTTTGTCCCCAGCCCTACTAAGGTGATGTCATTGTGGTTCTTCTGCCCCATGGGGGACACTGACATTATTCTTCAATCCCTGACAAGTGTAATTATGGGCCCCTGTTTAGTCCCCAACTCTGGGGCTTTCTACTTCAGCATTCACTGTCCCTAGTGGGTACCAGGAATGCTTATATGTTCCACATATAATAGATCTTGCCCTTGAATTGCTCCCAGTCTAGAGTAAATACATGTACACAGATTGTCACAAAACAGTATGATAAATGCTGTAGTAAGCTTGGCACAGAAGATTGGGTGACCACTTACAAGATGTTTGATCTGAGGCAGGTCTCAGCTTCCCATTCAAACTGTGAACATCAGAATATGGGCTTGCTCATCTCATAGAACTGCAGATGTGCTCTTGAGTGAAAGTACTTTGCATACTGTAAAGTTTTGTACAAATATGAGGGACTGCTTTGATCACTGTCCCTACTAAACCCTCCAGTGTTTCTCTTGGAGAAAAGGAAGCCACAGTATATTGGCCCCTCTGCTCAACTTTCTACCCCAGTTCCAGTTACCCTTTTGGCTCCAGACCAAACATCTCCTGCAGAGCCTCTTCTCCTTCTGTGGTAGTTGTCATCCTGCCTTTCCTTACCTCCCAGAACCTCAGTCTGCTCTCTGCTCCTTCACAAGCTGCCCATATTTACCCATCCCTTGGTGCTGTCCACCTTAAGCCTACTGGAGTGAGACTGCATCTCCATTTCAGGGGCTGGCCCATAGGCTTTTGGCACTAAGAGTTTTACTGAGCAGAAATAGATAGGGAGTGATTTTTTTTTTTATAATTACAAAGTTTTAATAATCTTATGAAGTAACTTATAATATCCCTGCTTTGCAGTTAGAGGCTTCTTCTGAGAGGATCCATACAGTTCATGGGGGGTTCAGCAAACATTCCTTACCCCAGGGTCCCAAACATGGCGTCCTCAGTATGCAGTCTGGGGTGATAGGTTTGAACTCCTGGCCCACTTCCTACTACTAGGTTCTTCTCAAGTGGATGACAGTGGTGGTGGGGGTATCTTTCTTCCATGTCTGCAGGTGGTGGTGGTGCTGCAGCAAGTCTTCCAGCTTATCCAGAAGGTGCTGAGCAAATGGCTGAATGATGCCCAGGTGGTGGAGGTGAGCCCCAACCCTTGCTCTCTGCCCCATGGTGACTTTGCTCAGAGGTGGAGCAGAACAACGGTGTTGCTGCCCCAGTTAAGCTTGAGGTGGTCTGGAGGAGATGAAGGGGGTGAATCCTGTCCCAGAGATAGAAGGAATCTTTTGAGAAGACATTCACAGCTTCCCAGTGTCACAAGAAGCACTCTACCAAAGGAATGTGATGTTGGGACTGAGTGCCAGTCAGGGATCCACTTTAGCATCAGAGACCTGCCTTTGGTCTCTTTTCAATTCAGGATTTTGTTGCTGCTGCTGCTCCTTGAGAGGAAATGGTGGAGATGTAAGTAGCAAGAGTTCAGTGCAAAGTTCCATCCTGTGCCCCTCTGAGAAGGGCCTTTTTGCCTCCTGCCTTTCAGGGTAAGGGTCAGACTTGTTTGCCTTCCTTGGTTCACAGAGCCAGGCAAGAATTATAGGTAAGGGCCCCTTCTTAGCCCTCCTCTGTGCAGTTCTATTCCAACTGATAGTGACTTACTGACCAGGGCTCCTTTGCTTTCTTTCTTTTTTTTAATTGAAACCTATTTGACATATAACATTGTATAAATTTAAGGTATACAACATGTTGACTTGATACATTTATGTATTATAATATGATGGCCATTATAGTGATAATTAGCTCCTCTATCACCTCACATAATTATCATTTCATTTTAGTGGTTAGAATAAGATCTAGTCTCTTAGCTAGTTTGAGGATTATAATACAATAGTGTTTTCTATTTCATGGGCCCCTTTGCTTGCTTTTCAAGGCGGTGTGTGCTATCTTTGAGAAGTCTGTGAAGACGCTGCTGGATGACTTTGCCCCCATGGTGCCACAGCTGTGTGAGATGCTGGGTCGGATGTACAGCACCATCCCCCAGGCCTCTGCTCTTGACCTCACTCGACAGGTGAGCCTTCTGATTGGGACAGCAGTTTTCTAGATTTCATCCTAGTAAGAGATCTGACCCAGGGATGGGGTTGGTGGGTATGAGTGGGGTGGGTGGCTGGAGTCCTCACCTGCATCCCAGAGATGCTGGCCTATCCTGGTAAGACAGGGCCTCAGCTGACCAGCGTTCCCTGCTTTGTTGTAGCTGGTCCACATCTTTGCTCATGAGCCTGCCCACTTTCCCCCAATCGAGGCCCTCTTCCTGCTCGTCACCTCCGTCACACTCACTCTCTTCCAGCAAGGTAGGTCCTGACCAGGGTCTCTGCTGCTGCCGCCGCTGCCACTGCCTCTGCTTCTCCAACTGGGGAGCCAAAGCTGCCCACTCTGTTCTCCTCTGTCCCCTGGGTTGCACATGGGACTTGATGGGAAACTTATGAGATCAAGCACAGCATAATTATCACCTTACAAACAGTTGACACCTTAGGTTTAAGTGGATAAGAGTGAATGATGTCTGCTGCTGGCCTGCTGGGCTCAGGGCCAGTTTGGATGTTGGGGAGGGTGGGGCCAGAAGCTCTGAGGGTACTTGGGGTACCAGGCTGGCTCCTTTTCTTAGGGCTCTAATGAAAAGTGGAAAGAGCTTAGGCTTTGAAGTCAAATACACCTAGATTCTAAGCTCCTCACCACCAATTAGTTGTGTGACCTTGGGCAAGTCACTTACCTTTGTGGAACCTTCATTTCCATACCTGTGAAGTGGAGATTTCTTATACCTGATAAGATTGTTACAGGCATTAAAGTGGCATCTTTTGGACCCTTGGCTTGGGGTCTTTGCACAGGAAGTACTGAGAGAGTGCTGGTTCCTTTCCCTGCATTGAGGTTTATTCCTTTCCAGGCCAAAAGTCTTTGGCTGTGGTCCCAGCGCCCGATTCATTGTGGCCCTTTGCCTGAGAGAGTTGGGAGCAGGGGGCTCCAGGCATCCCCTGATGTCTAACCCAGGGGATGTTTCTAAATGAAACAGCACTGCTCCACCAACCTATGAGTCCTGCCTAGATTCGTGGTTGCAGGTTTGAGGCTCACTGGGGTCTCAGCTGGAGCCAGAGTACTCTGCTTATGTCCTCAGTATCTAGCCCCATGATGCTGGCCTCTGCTGTACTGTACTAGGAGTGGGGCCAAAGTGGGGTGAATCCTGAGCCAGAATCCTAAGGAGGGTGTGGTCATCCTCAACTCCACTTCTCCCACTCCTCACATCCAGTTGGGGACAAGCCCTGAGGGTCTTGGCTCCTAGTTGTCCCACAGTCTATCCACTTTCCCCCACCATCCACGTTTACAGTCTCAGTGTAGGGTGTCTGCATTACCCCAACAGTTTTCTAACAGGCTTTCCTGACATCTGCCCTTCTCTCCAATCCATTCTGTACCCTGAAGCTGTAACGTTCTTTATATAACACAAACCTGAACATTTTCCCTCCCTTTCATTGCTCCCCTATTGCCCTCAGGTTATTGCCCCACTCCCACCCACAAGATGTAGCTAGCTCCTTCATACCCCTCAATGTCCTCTCCTGTCATCATCCGCGTGACTCTAGCAGTGCAGCCACACTGACTGCTCCCTTACTGTGCCCCATTTGATCCCTGTGTCTTGCTCCTCTGACCAGAATGCCCTGTGACCTTTACTAGATGATCTCCCACTCCTTCATGCCTTACCCATGCATCATCCCTCAGAAGCTTCTCGGGCAGAATCAGGTGCTTCTTCCTGTGTGCCCAAACTGCATCGTGTACATACTGCTGATACTGCACTGATTATACTCAGTAATCGGCTCTCCTGTCTATCTCTCTCCCTAGACCGGGGGTGGTGAACCTGTGGCACGCGTGCCTAAAGTGGCACACGGAGCAATTATTTCAGCATGCGGAGCTGTGAATACCATTTAAAAAATTATTGTTTAGGCTCTTATAGACATAAAAATAATCGATACCTCTATCTCACTCGATGGGTTGGCACGCGAGTCGAGCGAGTATACTCTTACTTCATAAACTTTGGCACTCAATCGCCAAAAGGTTCGCCACCCCTGCCCTAGACTAAGCCCCTCCAGGGCAGGGCTGGATCTCTTCTCTATGCAAAACAAGACCCGCACAGAGCAGGCACCTGACACTATTGAAGAAAGGAGGATGAGGGCTTCCTGTCCCCGGAACCTTTCTTCCTCACTGTCTGGCCCATCGCTAGTAGGGCAGCTATTGAATGTTGAACCTTCTGTCTGCAATGGGACCCAGGCATGGTGCACATTGGGCCTCACTTTCCAGGACTTGAGTAACTTGAGACTCAAATGTGAAAGGATGGGCTTTATCAGTGGCCCCTCAGAGCCTGGAGAAGGAAGCAGGGAAGAGATTATCTGCTTTACAGTGGGGAAACTGAGTGTTTGTGGCTTGCACAAGATCACACAGCTCCTTAGTGGTGTCTCAGGCAGATAATCCTCCTCCTGGGAGTGGAATGGCCCCGGCAGGAGCTCCTGGTGCATGCCTTGTCCTTCCCATAGCTATCATCAGAACTGGAGGCAGAATAGTGCCCAACATTCTATTTGTTGGGCTTTACTGGTTGTCTTGCTGGACAGGATGGCCCCTTTACCTATATGCTGTCCCAGTCTTGCCATCCCTTCCTCAGGCTTTGCCCTCTCACTGCACCATGAGGTGACACATTGACTGGTTTCCCTTTCTTCGTGTGTCCTGATGGGAGCTGGTCCTCAGCTCTGAGCCTGGCTCTCTGCTGAGTCCATGTCCACGTGGAGCGGCTTTGCTGGGTGGAGCTTTCATTTCTGGCCTCATGGTGCAGTTTCCTTCCCCAGGCCCTGTCAGTAGCTTTCCTGGCCATTCCCACAGCATATTTGGGCACTGCCCTACCCAAGAAGGAGTCCTTTGGTTTAAGTGGACCCAATAGATTCCTTTCCTTGGCCAGACCAAGAGCCCTAAGGCCATCAGAGTGAGGGGGCACCTTCTCAGACCCTTACACTCTGGCCATTTCAGGGCCTTCAGCCAGGCTTGCAAAGGAGGTACAGTGAACCATCCTCCCACCAGCCCTGCCCAACTTTTCAGTGGATAGTGATGGGGTGGTATATGCTAGGAAGCAGTGTAGGGCCATCTCAGTTTGCCAGAGGCCACAGTAAGAGTGTGGGGCTGTTTCTTCAGCTATGTGGAATCCAGCATTGTTCAAATACTAAAGGATCACTTGGGGGATTGATGACCTGAGGAAGAGTGGGGAGTAGGAGGAAGGCCCCTTGGGCGGGAGCTGGGGCAGGCCCGTCCTTCACTTTGCCGTCTCTTTCTGTTGGGCTTCTCCCAGTTCATGGTTTTTGTATGTTTTGTTTCTTTATCTTGCTTCCTGCTGCTCATGTGCCCCCACGCTGTCTCCCTGCAGGCTCTCAGTCCCACATAACTATATGAGGTTGAGTTGCTGTTTGTATAATTTTTTCTTAAGTTCCATCTTTATTATATTTTAGGGCCCAGGGATCATCCTGATATTGTTGATTCATTTATGCAACTCCTGGCACAGGTGTGTTTTAGTTTTATTCATTCACGTTCTGTTCTCTCTCTTTCTCTTTCTCTTATGTTGAAATTCAATTTAAGCCTATTTTTAGCTTTCTGTTGACAAATTTTTTTTCTGTTCAGTTGAATAGAATTTCTTCATCTGTTTCCGTGGAAGTTGACAACCCAACATCCTCCTTTAGTGCCCCTTTGCCTCAACTAGTTCAGTCTTCTACAAAGACAGGGAGAGGCTAATCTGAAGGGAGGGAGCTGGGCTGGCTTGGTGGAGATGGGAAGGGAGGGGGTGGCAACTGTGCCCAGCAGCCCCTCTGCGGCTGGGGTGCCCGAGAAGTTCAAGGGTAGGACTAGAGTTGAAGGGTCTGGGGTTCCCGTGCTCCTGCCGTGAACTACCTGCCTCAGTATCCCCAGCCTGCTCTTAAGAGGTAGGCTGGGAGGAGCTCCAAAGGGATAGGCTGAGATGAGTGTGTTGCCATGGAGCCCGTAGTTGGGCTATTGGACAGGTTGTGTTGCTGCTGGGAGGTGGGGTGCTGGCTCCATTGTGAGACTGTTAGGATGTGTTTGTGTTTGGTGTGTGTTTAAGTGTTGGATCTTACTTTGTTTTGAGCTTGGTTTGCAAAGAGAATAGAAATCATGTAACTGCTATAATTAGTATGTGTATTGTGTTGGGTGTTGGCTGCATGTGTAGTTGTGTGGATGAGTATTGATGTATGTTTTACGTTGATGAGTGTTAGGCATTGATGGATTTTGAATGTCGATATGTGTTGGAGGTGTGTGCATGTTGGGCTGTGGGAATATGTATTATGGAAGATAGGAGTGTGTATTGTGGTATTGATATGGTCCTTATTAAGGTATGTATGTTTTGGAAGATATATGAGGGCTGTACGGAAAATATCCAGCCACGTAATATGAAAAATAGAGGCACTTATGGCTGGATTATTTTTGGATGGCCCTTGTATGTGTTGGGCTGTGGGAATGTGGGGTTAGTATGATGGGCAGTCTGTGTGTTAGGGGGTTCCTGTGCATCGAGGGCCTGGTGTGTTAAGGTAAATAATGTGTTTCTTTGCTTAATCATTCCACAAATATTTATTGAGTGTATAATACATGCTTGGTACTCTGCCAGGGGCTGAGGATATGCAAATGGTGAGCAAAAGCAGACATAGTTTTTACTCTCTTGGAACTTATAGTTTAGTTGGGGGGCAGGGTGAAATGAATGGGGAAGTGAGAGTGTGTTCTGGGCCTAGGTGGATGTGTGTGGGAGTATCTGCGAGGGTGTATCTTTGGGGCTGAGGGTATTTGAGTGTGTATTTGGATGGTTTGTTGGGAGAGTATACCTGCTGGAGGACTGGGTAGATTGAGGGTGTGGATGTGGACATGATTTGGGGATGTGGGGAAGTTTGGGTGTGTGACTATGTAGTGAGTGTGTTGCAAATGTGGGAGAGTGTGAGTGTAAGGAATGTGACAAGTGTGTTTGAGGGTAAGTAGGACATTTCAGGTGAGGGTGCATGTGGGTGGTTTGCACATGACTGAACATGGTGGAGTGGAAAGTATGTGAGGGCTGGAGGGTTAGGGATCTGTTTGGTCTGCATTGGGGGGCTTCTGGGGAACAGAAAAGAAAGTTTGATGACTGCTGGAGCTGTGCAGAGTATCTCCTGTGACCTGAAGATGTGCCAGGCATGTTCTGGTACCACTTGGGGTGGGCTATCTTCCCCCTGTACGCCATCCATTCCCCTCACATGGTCATGTGGCTCCTGGGCTGGGTACGGCTGAGAAGGGCCTGGACACAGGATACCCTGCGTGAAAGGTGGGGCCATGACTCCAAGGCTCCTACCCTACTTTTCCTCTTCCTGAACTGGAGGGTATTTGAGAAATGCAGGTGGGACTGTGTCCCATGTCCAGATGCCATCTCTTCTTCCTGCTCCCCTGTTAATAAATACAGGGGGCTTCAACTGCCTCTGCATATCAAAGAAAAGTCACTGCTGGCTACCTGGAGCCTGCAGGAGGTCTGATGGAGAGGAGAGGGGAAGGTGTTTGCTCAGGGAGTGACTTGGGACCCAAGCTTTCTGCATTATGACCCCCTCAACCTCTCTATAAACACCTGTGCATTCATGTACACATATATGTACATAGTATCCCTTGGCTGCTCCTCTCCTGGCCTATTGAACTCTGGGGTGGTCTGGGTCCCCCAGAGATGGCTGAGTCACTGGTTTTGGCAGCTTGTGGTGTGTGAAGCTGGGGCCTGGGGTGGCAGATGAGTTGGGGGATAGTCCTTGGGACTGGCTGGGGCTGGGCTTACCAGCGCCACCTCCTGCAGGCTCTGAAGCGGAAGCCAGATTTGTTCCTGTGTGAACGGTTGGATGTCAAAGCTGTGTTCCAGTGTGGTAAGTGGGGCCAGGTGGACAGGTGGGCAGGGGCCCCCTCGGGAAGATCCTTAAGCCTTATCTGATCTGCCTCTGCCTCTCCCACAGCTGTGCTGGCCCTCAAGTTCCCTGAGGCACCTACTGTCAAGGCCTCCTGTGGCTTCTTTGTGAGTCCCATGCTGACCCTTGAATCCCCACCACCCCTATACCCAGCCCTACTCTGCCCAGGACTCCAGAGGGTAGGGGTGTGGTGTGCAGGTTTTGTCTCGAGGGTGAGGGAGTAAGGAGCTGGGGCTGACAGGCCTCTCCATCCTCTGCAGACAGAGCTACTGCCTCGATGTGGGGAAGTGGAACCCGTGGGAAAGATAGTACAGGAGGATGGCCGTATGCTGCTCATAGCAGTACTGGAGGTGAGACGGAGCAGATGGGGGCTTGGTGGGGGTGCAGTGGCCCTCACTGCTGAAGCAGCTGCCTTCTGGGAATCTTGAGCCTTTGGTTTCCTAGGCTGATTCTGTTTTTTTCTTATGTAAATGACTGGAAGTTGTTAGGGTTGCAGTAAGGACCAGCTAGCCCTCAGAAAGCAGCTCTCTCTTGTCATGTGTAGTGGGGCTGAGGAATTGTCTGAGGTGGGTGGGACGTGGCTCAGCACCTTTGATGCAAAAGGGACAAGGCTCTGGTGTGCTGAGAACCTGTCTTCCTCAGGCCATTGGGGGCCAGGCCTCCCGCAGCCTCATGGACTGCTTTGCCGACATCCTGTTTGCTCTGAACAAACACTGCTTCAGCCTCCTGAGCATGTGGATCAAGGAGGCCCTGCAGCCACCTGGTTTTCCCTCTGCCCGCCTCAGCCCTGAACAGAAGGACACCTTTAGCCAGCAGATCCTTCGGTGAGCAGAGCTGGTGGGGCCTGGGCTCAGGTCTGGAGGAGGAAGAGGAGGTAGTGGTGGATGGTGCTAACCTGCGCTCCCTTCTCTCCTTCAGCGAGCGAGTGAACAAGAGGCGGGTGAAGGAGATGGTGAAGGAGTTTACACTGCTGTGCCGGGGGCTACATGGCACAGATTACACAGCTGACTACTGAGGGGCGCTCCTGTCCCACCCACACCTCCTCCTCACCCCTCCCGATCCCCAAAGAGTAAACCTGGACCCTCACAGCACTGTCTTTGCTTCCTTTCTGCTGCCATCACCACCTACCTGGGTGACCCCAGAAGGCCTCAGGGAAGGATGGGAGGATGCTTGGACCCAGGCAGCGGTAGGGAGTGGTGGGGCCAACCTCTAGCTCCTAGGATGGAAGGGGCACGGCTGGAGCAAGCTGCTCCTAGGCTGGAGCCATTCAGAATACTGCCATGGTCCTTGGGTTGGGGTGGGGTGGGGATTGCAGTAATATCAGCTACCCTCTCCCCCACCCCCATAGTACATTGGTCCCAATGTTCATAAATGCATACATTTATTTAATCAGTAATGCTGAGTACTAGGCCTTTAGTTTCACCTTGCCTTGTTCTGTGTAAACAAAGGTTGATCTAGTCCATAGCTACCATGCTAAACTGGGAGAATGGGACCGGTGAAGGAAGGCTACATGGGGGAATTTTCATTTCTAATGGGAATGGGAGGCTTCTGACATAGAGCACTTGGGGCCTTGAGCTAGAGGTAAGGCTGAGCTGGGTCCAGTTTGGAGGGAAGAACTAGAGAATGGCTCAGAGTTCCATAATGGGTTTCTGGTGTGAGGTTATGGAGGCACCCATACTTGCACATAGGAGAGACATAGACAGTGAGGTTGAGCATTTGTGGCAGGAGGTATTGCATACCCCGCCAGGGGTCTCCAAACTACGGCCCGCGGGCCAGAGGCCCTCTCATCCGGCCCGTGGAGACCTTTTTATCTGAATAAAATAATATTAAATAAATAATTAAAAACAACATCTATGTTTTGATTCTTTTTTATTTGGACCTCGAGTGTGTAGTCGGCCCCCAAACTGCTGTTTGATAGTTAATGCGGCCCACGGACTGAAAAGTTTGGAGACCCCTGCCCTAGAGGAAAAGGAAGGCAGGACTTGGTGTTGTCTTCTCACCTCTGTTGTACCTGAGCACACAGTGGTTAAGGCTTGGTCAGGACCAGGGACAGCTCCTGCCCTGCTGTTGCTCTATAGGATTCCTTTCCCTCTTTCTGTATCTTCAGTCACAGTTCCACTCTGGCTGCCTCTCAGGTACCCCAGCCTTAGTAAGATCTGATGAACAGGTCTGGGTTCTCCCCACTCCTGTCCATGAGCCCAAGTCTCCTTAGACATGATAGACAGTTATGCCCATATTCATCTTCCCCAGTTCTTTTCACCACCTTTGCACATATTCTGTGACCTCCATTCTTCATTTTTGCTCAGTCTTTTCCCATGCCAACCTTTCACGTGCCATCCTTTGAGGCCACTCTGTCCCCCTTTTCCTACCCTATTCTAACCTTACTCTTGATTTCTCATTTAGACTTCATGTATTAATGCATGCTATCCAGGTGTCTGCTCTCCCCGCCCCCACCACCACCCCACTCCTACCCCATGACCATTGTAGCACATATAAGCAAGGAGAATGAGAAATCAAAAATCCAGATTCTGAAAACAGACCTGGGTTTGATACTGATTGTACCAATGATTTGCTGTGTCTTATTAGACAGGTGGTTAGCCTCTTAACTTCAGTTTCCTCACCTGTAAAATGGGACAGTTCTCACTCTGAAGACTATAAACTAAGAATATAGTGTCTGGTGAACAATAAGTGCTCAGTGTTTGCTTGGTTGACAGACTGCTGTGAAGATAATAGCAATGCTTTCAGTACATTTGTATGCAAGGACTACTTAAGGATTTTTATCTAAATTGTTTGACCCAACAATCCTATTAGTACTGTTGCTACAGCCCCATTCTGCAAATGTGGAAACAGCCATGGAGACATTGGAGCTGTTGAGACTGAAGTAGTTATTTTCAGGAAATCGGTGTTTCTGAGGGCCGGTTGTGGCCTGAACTTGAAAACTCCCAGTTCCTGGAGAGGCAGACAGAACTACAACTCCCACAAGGCTGTGCGTCTCCCGTCTGAGGCACTTTTGATTGGTCTCGGTCTGAGGCCAACCATTGGTTTTCATGGGCGGCTTGGCGGTAAGGATTGGAGAGCGGGATCCGTGCTCGTTTAGGATTGGTTAAATTGCTGTCGGCCCCACCTCAAAACCCGGAAGCAATTCCGGTTGGCCCATGTGTACGAGGGAAACTCGGGTTTAGAGGAGCAGGCTGACTGACTTGCTATCCCCCTTCCCGCCCTCGCCAAACAACTAACTCATTGAGGACTCCTTTTGAGGACGCGAGGCCTGACGCTGACCGGAGGAGGTCTCCGCTGCTTCCCGCCATCCAAACTGCTTCATGGAGTCTACGTTCAGCAGTCCCGCAGAAGAGGCGCTGCAGCAGGAGGCTGGCGCAGCGGGTCTGCTCACTCCTCTCGAGGACCTGGACCGAGTGTACGAGCTGCAGCGAGTCATTGGATTTATCCGCGACCTGGGGTGTCAACGGGTGAGGGCATCTAGGGAGTGGTAGCTCACCTCTGGGGAAGGGTCGCCCAGAGGATTGGGGTCTTGGGGTAATTTTGTGAGGATGGGGTGGGGGTGGGGGTGATGTGGATTTCCTCTGGAACGAAGGGCTTTGAAGAGTGCGCAAAAGTTTTCCTTGAAGAGGCCCTCGGTGAAGGAGAGGCTGTACCTGATTCCATGGTTTATGCTTACAGGTGGCCTTGCAGTTCCCTGACCAGCTGTTGGGGGATGCTGGGGTCGTGGCTGCACGACTGGAGGAGATCACGGAGTCAAAGATGTTTATTCTGGGGGACACGGCCTATGGCAGGTGTGAACTTGAGTTTATAGATGGAGGGTAGGCCTAGGGGTCCAAGGCTTGTGGTTTTGCCCCCACTATGAGTGTCAGCCCCCAATGGCAGAATTTCTCCTTGAGGATGATGACTGCTCTTCTGATACTAGCTCCTCTTTCTATAGCATCATTTTCTTCATTGGCCATATTTCCCATGGTTGATAGCAACTCTCTTCCTGTTGAGAGCCCCTCTCACTAATGGTATTTCTCCTGCAGCTGCTGTGTGGATGTCCTGGGTGCTGAGCAAGCTGGAGCTCAGGCCCTTGTACATTTTGGCCCTGCCTGCTTAAGCCCTCCAGCCCGCCCACTGCCCGTGGCCTTCGTCCTTGGTCAGCGTTCTGTGGCCTTGGAGCTCTGCGCCAAAGCGTTTGAAGCCCAGAACCCAGACCCCACAGCGCCAGTGGTGCTGCTGAGTGAACCAGCCTGTGCCCATGCCCTAGGTGAGGGGTTTTGCCTGTGTATGCAGGACGGGTGGGTCCACTACTTTGTGCCTTTATCTCCCCATTTCAAAACATCCCCATAGAGTTTTCAATCTGAGTTTCACCCCAGCCTTTGCTTTTGGGTCACATTTGGACTAACGGGTAATGAGGGGGCTGTTGCTTTTCCAGGCCCCAACTCTGACACCATCTTCTTCTTCCAGAGGCCTTGGCCACTCTCCTGCGCCCACGGTACCTGGATCTGCTTGTCTCCAGCCCAGCTCTTCCCCTGCCAGCAGGCTTTCTCCATCCAGAGCCTGAGCCCCTGGAGCGTTTTGGCCGTCGCTTCCGCCTGGCCCCAGGGAGGTGCCTGGAAGAGTATGGTGCCTTCTATGTGGGGGGCTCTGAGCCCAGCCCTGACCCTGACCTCGACCCTGACCTGAGCCGGCTGCTCTTGGGCTGGGCACCAGGGCGGCCCTTCTCCTCCTGCTGCCCAGACACAGGGCGGACTCAGGATGAAGGTGCCCGGGCTGGGAGGCTAAGGGCACGTAGACGCTACCTGATAGAGAGGGCCAGAGATGCCCGAGTGGTGGGGCTGCTGGCAGGAACACTAGGTGTGGCCCGACACCGTGAGGCACTAGCACACTTGCGGAACCTGACTCAGGCTGCCGGCAAGAGTAGCTATGTGTTGGCTCTGGGGCGGCCCACACCTCCCAAGCTTGCCAACTTCCCTGAGGTGGATGTCTTTGTGCTGTTGGCCTGTCCTCTTCGTGCCCTAGCTCCCTGGCCTTCAGGGAGCTTCTTCCGGCCTGTGTTGACACCATGTGAGCTGGAGGCTGCCTGCAACCCTGCCTGGCCACCTCCAGGCCTGGCTTCCCACCTCACACACTATGCAGACTTGTTACCTGGTGAGTTGTGGGCTACTGCCTGAGCTGGAAACACTTGGAGCAGGGAATCAAGGGGCCAGTATGGATCATCTTTCTCCCTCCTAGGCTCTCCCTTCCACGTGCCCCTCCCCCCACCTGAATCAGAACTGTGGGACACCCCAGATGTGTCGCTCATTACTGGGGAGCTCCGACCCCCACCTGCCTGGAAGCCATCAAATGATCCTGAATGCTCAGCCCTGACCCTGTGGCCCCAGCTGGAGCTGGCTGAGAGCAGCCCTGCAGGTAAGTGTGCCAGGTCTCCGCTCCCATCTGAAGTCTTACCCCAGATTCAGCTCACTTATCTTCAGTCTCTTCCCTTTGCAGCCTCATTCCTTAGTTCCCGGAGCTGGCAAGGACTGCAGCCCCACCTGGGTCAGACACCAGTGAAAGGTGCTATGAGTGGAAGACGAGGGATTGCCATCGCCTACGAAGATGAGGGAAGCAGCTGATACCACGTGGGGCCAAAGTCACTGGTGGACTTCCGAATCACTGCTAAGGGTCTTCGTGCTCTGTGCACCAACCTTACCCCTCTCCCAGGATCCCTGAAGGAGCCTGGGTAGAGGGAGGACAGATAGCTCCTCACTGAGGATAGGATCCCACTCTGTCTTGTCTGGCACTGGCACAAGACTCAGCACATATTGGCTTAGTAAATGCCTGTTGTTTGACTGATGGGGAATGATTTGGGGCTTTCCTGAAGCCGTCCCATCTGTCTTCCTGGGAGCAGCTCAGAACCTCTGGCCAATCCCTGTTCCTGGTGTGTAATTGAGGATCTGCCATTGACAAAGGCAGGTTATAGGTGGTATTGACCAGGGTTTCTCAGCCTTGGCACTATTGACATTTTAGGCCAGATACCACTTTATTATAAGGAGCTGTTCTGTGCATTATAGAATGTTTAGCATCATTCCTGGTTTCTGCCCTTTAGATGCCAGTAGCATATACCCTTTTCCAATTGTGATAACCAAAAATGTCTCCAGACATTGACAAATGTTCCCTGTGGGAACAGTATTGTCCCCAGTTGAGAACCACTGGTTTATACTTGTGTTGTCCAGTATAGCAGCTACTAGACACATATGGCTATTTAAACATAAATTTAAGATTAGAAACTCAGGTTTCCAGTCACACTAGTCACATTTCAGTGCTCAGATAGCCATATGAGAGGACAGCACAACTGTAGGATATTTCCATCATCACAGAAAGTTCTGTTGGACTGTGCTGGTCTACACTGACTGATTTGTTTCTCAATGAGATCACAGAAACTTGAATAAACCAGACATTTTTTCTCCTGTTTTCTTTATTCATCAAATATTGCAGGTTCTGCACAGGTCCTGTGGGTGGAGGTCTTAATTGTATTTGACTGGATTTCTATCCTTATAATGTATTACCTGGGAAGAGAGGCAATTATCACATGGTGAAAACAGTCCTCTGTGAAGAGGGAATCCTCTAGGGGCAACTGGAGCCCCCAGAAAGGCTTCCCAGAACAGGAAAAGGACATTTGGGCAAAGGATATACCATATTTAAACATACGGACATGAATGAGCATGGTGTGTGCTTCAGAGTGGAGTTGCTGGATCCTAAAGGTTGAGAAGAGTAATGTAAAATGACTCGATTCATCATTCCTCACATTTGCTGAGAATCTTGGCATACTGGTGTCCAAGGTATGGAAGAAGCAGATGAACTGGGGAGTGCTTAGTCTACTGGTAGAGACAGATCTGCAAACTGACCGTGGTAGCAGATAAGATGGGTGCCAAAAATGTATTCTACAAATATGTATCGAGCACCCACTGTGTGAAGCACTGAACTATAGCAATGAGCTCAACAGAAATCCTTATGTGGTGTTTACATTCTCAGGGAGAGAATGGAGAACCAAAACACTAAGTATGCCAGATGGTAATAAGTGCTATGGGGAAATATAAAGCTGGGAAGGGAGTGTAAGTGACAGGGTTTATAATAGGATGGTCAGAGACAGCCCTTTGAAAGTGAACATGGGATGCCAGGATGGCTCATCAGGTTGAGTGCTGTCTTGAATCCCTAAGGTCAGAGGATGGAATCCTGGCCCTGGCTCATGCAGACCCATATGCTGAGGTGGGTGCGCCCCAGTTCAGTTCTTGCTGGGGTGAGCTTCCCATGTGGGAGGCCCCCAGTTTGGCCCTTGCCCTGGCATGCCTCCCATGCAGGAAGCCCCCAGCCCAGTTCCTGCCCTGCACAGCCCTGTGCCCACTTGTGGAATTAAACTAGATGGAAAATGAATGTACAACTATGGAGACTGCTCTGACCCTCCCTGGGGTCTCCAAACTTTTCAGCCCACAGGCCGCATTAACTATCAAACAGCAGTTTGGGGGCGGACTACACACTCGAGGTCCAAATAAAAAAATCAAAACAGATGTTTTTAATTATTTATTTAATGTTATTTTATTCAGATAAAAAAAAAAGGTCTCCACAGGCCGGATGAGAGGGCCTCGCGGGCCACATCCAGCCCGCGGGCCGTAGTTTGGAGAGACCTGCTCTAGACAGAAGGGGGAGGGCCCAGAGCAGTCTCCATAGTTGTATGTCATCAATTTTTGACATGGTTTTATTCCACACAGGTGGGCGGGGGCCCTCCTGCATGGGAAGCATGCCCCCTCAAGCCAGGGCCAAACCAAGTGATGAGAACCAATCTGGGGACCTCCCGCATAGGAAGCACACCCCAGTTCAGCATATGGGTCCGCACAGGCCAGGAGCAGGATTGGATCCTTGGTCCCTGGGGCTGCGAAGCAAGCGTTTAACCCGCTGAGCCATCCAGGCTTCCCTTAAAAAAAGTAAATCTTGAAAGTGAACACAGACTGAAAGGAAGTTACAGAGCGAGCCACATGGGTAAGTAGGAGAAGCAGAGGGAACAAGTGTAAGGCCATGTAAGGGTATGCTTGGTATGTTCAAGGAATAGCAAGTAGGCCAGTGAAGCCACAGGAGAGTTAGTGGGGAAGCATTAGGAGGTGAAGTACAGAGCCACACTGGT
The DNA here is from genome assembly GCA_004027555.1 of Craseonycteris thonglongyai. Taxonomy (NCBI): domain Eukaryota; kingdom Metazoa; phylum Chordata; class Mammalia; order Chiroptera; family Craseonycteridae; genus Craseonycteris; species Craseonycteris thonglongyai. The sequence continues at coordinate 65,876 of PVKE010000962.1, read as the reverse complement.
AGAGGACTAGTAGGCCACTAAAAGGACTGGCATTTAGAGTGAAATGGAGCCATCAGGGTATTTTAAACAAGAGTGACATGATCTTGCGGAAGTTTTGTAAGGACCACCAGGGCAGACGGGGAGCCCAAGGCAGGTACCCCACCCTGCCTCTGGGTTAGGGAAGGCTTCTCAGAAGAATGCTTTCTGAGGACCCGTAGTGTCGAGCGATAGGGTGAGCACTATGAAGTGTACTTCAGGCAGAGGAAGAGAGCAGGACACCCTCGTGGATCTGGGTATGAAGGCAAGGGTAGAGGCCCGTGGGATCAACATTGGCTTGGAGGCTAAGCTAGGGAGGCCCGCAAGCAGGCTCATGTGTAAAGCAGGTCTAGTGGGCCGAAACGGCAGAGTTGTCAGGGCTGAGAAGGAGAGTGCTTGAAGAGACGCGCGAGATACAAGGGCGCCGGAGCCTCTGCCGGAGCGCGAGACTACAACCACCACAATCCCCAGCGCCTACAGTCCGGGCGTTGCCAAATTCTGGCCCAGCAGCTGCGCAGGGGCGGGGGGTCACGTGGTGCCGAAGTGTCACGTGGGCGAGTCAGGTGACAGTGCGGCTCTGGCGGACGGACTGCGGGGCGGACGGTGGACGCAGAGACGTGGTTTTAGCTCTGGCTCCACCGACCCGCGCCCTGCCGTCGTCGCCGCCGCCATGACGGGGCTAGCGCTCCTCTACTCCGGGGTTTTCGTGGCCTTTTGGGCTTGCATGATCGTCGTGGGTGAGGCCGGGCCCAGGCGGGCGGGGTCAGCATCCTAGCCGAACTGGCCGGGCTGGAGCCCAGCGGGGGACGTGGGGTCCTGGGAATACTGGGCCCTAGCATGGGCTCAACACCCCGGCTTCGGGACTTGCCTCACGCCTATCGGGGCTTCTGACCCCGAGAGGAGACCCGGATCTCCCAGCTGCTTAAGGAGGGACGCGGGCGGGGTAGGCGGGGGCCACGAGAGCAACCTTGGTAGCTTTCTGTCGCTCCCACCCCCGTCTCACGGCTGTTGTCTGTCTCTTGCTCCTTCCCGGCCTGCTCTGCTCCAGTTCCTCTTTTCCTGGTCGTTTAGTCCTCCACCCCCAACCCCCCAGCTTGTTGGGTAAACAGCGGCTCAGACTGGGCCGGCAGGATCCGGTGGGGCCTGGCCAGAGCGCTTACTCTCTCCATTTCTGCAGAGTATTCAGGCCTGCCGACGGCTCCCTGAGAAAAATCTTGGTCTGGGAGGTGGTGTCACCGAGGGAGGTGTTACAGAAGGAGTGGCTAAAAAATGGAGGCCAGAGCAGAGGAACCTGTGTAGACAGCTCTGCTTTCACTCGGTGGGGGGAAGGCAGCCTGAGGATGCTCCCTTGACTTAGGTGTGTAGGCAGACCTTTGGGGGAGATGGCCCATCATCTGGGTGGCAACTTCTTGTCTTAAGTTGGGAGCTTCTGTCTAGAGAGCAGCCCCTAACCCTTTTTTTCTCATTGCTGCAGGAATCTGCTACACCATTTTTGACTTGGGCTTCCGCTTTGATGTGGCATGGTAAGAGGGGAGAAGGAAGAGGATTTCCCTAGCAGCTGCTTCACTGCAGCCTTCCTTCTCTGATCTGAGCTCCCTCCACTACCCCATCCCCAGCTCCCTGGGATGTGGACCTTTGGGAGATATGAAATCTTTCATCTTAGCAGCCAGGACTGGTGGGTGGGAGGTGCTGGGGGGAGGGGGTGGCCACTTCTCCACCAGGGCTGAATTGCTTTCCTCCCTGTCTCCATACCAGGTTCCTGACTGAGACTTCCCCCTTTATGTGGTCAAGCCTGGGCATTGGCTTAGCTATCTCCCTGTCTGTGGTTGGGGCAGCATGGTGAGTATTGGAGTGGGGAGGGGCTGAATCATAGCAGGTGGTGTCATTGGGTCCTTAGTCACCCTGGGGGCAATGACAAGCTTGGGCTCTGCTCATTGGTTTCCTATCTTTCCACTAGGGGCATCTATATTACTGGTTCATCCATCATTGGGGGAGGGGTGAAGGCCCCTAGGATTAAGACCAAGAACCTGGTCAGGTAAGTTAGGGTCCTTGAAGGGTTGTCAGAACCAGCTGCATTGGGAGCTGCCTGTGTGTTTGACCTGACACACTGCTCCTGATCAGCCCCCCAAAGGGGAGGGATGCTAGTGGGGAATAGGTGGCTGGGGACTCTGAGGAGAAGGGTTGGTTTCTTTCTCATCTCTTTCTCCTCTCCATTCTCTTTGCCCACTACCGCCACCACCAGCATCATCTTCTGTGAGGCTGTGGCTATCTATGGCATCATCATGGCAATTGTCATTAGCAACATGGCTGAGGTATGGAGGACCCATTCCAGTGTGTTCTATACATTGCTTAGTGATGGTGGGAGGACCATTGGGGCTGGTTTCTGATACTCCTCTGCCTTCCTCAGCCTTTCCATGCCACTGATCCCCAAGCCATTGGCCATCAAAACTATCATGCAGGTAGGTGGGTGTGTGAAGGCAAAAGGTTGGGGTTTCACACATGCTTCCTCCCTCCTTTCCCCAGCTTAGACTCTTCATTTTAATACTCTGTCACCTACTTGTTGGCCTACTTTGCAAAGTTGGGGTGGTGATTGTCCCTATTAGTCCACGTTGGGTCCTTGTCCCATCTCCCATTGTGTCTGGCTTGGTCTCAGTGCTCCCTTTCTGTCCCTCCAGGCTACTCCATGTTTGGAGCTGGCCTCACAGTGGGCCTGTCTAACCTCTTCTGTGGAGTCTGCGTGGGCATTGTGGGCAGTGGAGCCGCCCTGGCTGATGCACAGAACCCCAGCCTCTTTGTGAAGATTCTCATCGTGGAGATCTTTGGCAGCGCCATCGGCCTCTTTGGGGTCATTGTAGCAATCCTTCAGGTGCTGAATCCTCCTGGGGAGCTACTGTCATTGTCCCTAATGCATCCTCACCTTCCTTCTAGAGTTACAGTACTCTCTTCTCCACCTGAACCCACAACAGCTTCCACCAACTCATTCCCATCTTCTGCTTTTCCCCTTTTGAAGCTTTCAATTTAATTTTGTTTTCAATCTTAGCTGTCCTTCCCCCCCACCCCCCCCTTGATTGCTTTGTGTCTGTGTTTCATTTACTCTGTTCTGTTTTCCTATTTGTAGTCTACACTGGGTTAGGATGTCTTTGTCTTTTCAGTCTGTCTTGGTGTGTTTGCTTATGTTTCTCATGGCCTGTGTGTATTTGTGCTGTCAGTAAAAGAGCATGTCTGAATTGTGTGTCTTACCTGACTGTGTATCTGTGGCTAAGGAACAGCCTGGGGGTCTGAGGGTGGATTGGCTTAACTCTTGGTGATCGGCACTGTCCATAACATGCCACTTCTCTCCATCTGCCTGTCCCACAGCCTGATTGTGGTTGTCGGTCAGCATATCCATACTGGTCCAGTCATCCATCTGTTATCTGCCATTCCTACCATGAGTTTGTTAAATCTGATCTGTCATTTGTCATTCTCTTATCTATCGCTCTGCCCCTACCTGATTTCTCTTCTTCTTTTTTTGCAGACCTCCAGAGTGAAGATGGGCAACTAGATGATCTGTTGGATGGGGCTGAGCCCCACTCTTATTTATTTGTGGTTTTCCCGGAACAGCTGGAGCTGTGCCCTTAGCCTTTCAGGAGGCTTGGTGTTCAGGGTCCTTCATGCACTCACTTCCTGCTACCTGTTGATTTGGAGGCACTGCCTGGCTGGATCCTCAGTGTGGGAGTGGGCTGCAGATGGCTGTGCAGCTGTGCACCTGTGCCCACCTCCAGCCCCAACCCATCTTCCAAATGTTTGTGAAATAAATGTGGTATTTGTCTGGGTCATACTGCTTCTATTGCGTTCCTTCACCTGCTTCTTTCATAGAAGGCCTGTAGGACTCAACCTCATGTTAGCCTCTTGCCACTTTCTGACTCACACACACTGGCTCTACTGTAGACAGAGATGGCTCCTGGGTGGGGAGGTAAGGGTGCTGGGCTGAGGATTCTGTAGCCCTGAACACTGTTATTGAAGGGCACAAGAGGGTCTGGGGTTATGGTCCCAGATGTTTGTGTCAGGGAGGGCAGGGGGTGTCCTCCTAGTTTTATGTCCTTGAGGGTCTGTCTGCTAAGCCCAAATTGTCGACATCTACTTACCTGGCTCTACTCTCCGGCACCATCACTCCCTACCCTTGAGCTTGGAGCTCATTCATTGGCCTTCCTCTATCCCAGCACTATTCCCTGCCAGTGACTAATTTGATCCCTTTTTCCTAGGGCCTTGCCCAGATCCTCCCACTCCTGTCCAATTTCTAACCCAATCTCCTGTTACCCTAGAAACCCCTGTCACCTCCAGGCCCCTGCTACACACTTCTGTCCACACCTTTACGGGTGCAGTACAACTAGGAGCCCTCTCTGGTGGCTGCTAGCAGATCTTTAATCATGCTCCCATCAATTAGTTGACAAAGCTCGAACCTCCTTGCCCTGGTCGGCCTAACTTCCAGGCCCCGCTCCTCCAAGATGGGTTTGATCCAATCCGCACCCTCTCCGGTCCAGACCTCGACTCCAACCCCTTGGATGAGCCTGACTGATTTCTTCGGCCCTCCCTCCCATGGTCTTGTACCCTAGCTTCGTCGCGCTTGGCCGCCGGCAGGAGCGGGCGTCGGAGGCGCGCGGCGGGTGCGGGCGCGCTGGAGGCGGGGGCCGCGGGGGGCGCGCGCGCGCCCGCGCCGGCCGGGCCTGCCCCTCCGAGGCGCCGTAGCGCGGGAGGGAGGCGGTGGCACTGTGGTCCATCGGTCCGCGGGTCCGTGAGTCTGCCCGGCCCCGCCCTGCCCCCCCGGGGCGGCTCCGCTCCATGGCCCGCGGCGGCAGCGGGAAGCGGCCCGGGGGCCGCTGACCGGGCGGCGGGAGGCGGCGGGGCCGGGCCATGGGGGATGGAGCAGTCTGCAGCCGCCGGAGCCCGGAAGCCAGCCCCAGCTGGAGCGGCGCTCCCTGCTGAGTCCCGAGCGCCGGGTGAGAGGGAGGCGCGCGCGTCCCTCAGCCCAGGGCCCCGCGACCCCCGCCCAGGACCCGGTGAGGCGCTGGCGGCCAGACCCCGGCCTAGCATAACCCCACCCCACCCCCATCCCTCCGCTCCCCCGAGCTCCTCTGCCCGCCCCCGGCTGGCTTCCCTTATTGTCCCTGCTCGTTCTGGCCTCGTGGCGCGGGGAGGCGCTCCACTCACGTTTCCCCCGCTGCCGCGGCCCCCGCCCCACATCCACACCCCCCCCACCCCAGGCTCCACACCCATCGGGTCGTTGCTACCTACCCCGTCCCGGGGTGCCACGTGTTCTGGTGGCTCAGCCTTCCAGCCCCGCCCAAACGCATCTCGTAGCTTGGCGGTCAGCCTGACCCAGAACCCCTGCCCCGAGGTGTGGGGATGCTTGCACGTGGGGCCGGGTGTTGTGAGCTGCCTGGGAGACTGTAGGTATGGCTGTGTAAGTGCAGTATCAGCGGCTTTGTTTGTGAGTGTGTAACTCTGTGTTACTGTCGTCCGGGTGTGTCTGTGACTCTATGTAGTTCTCTGTGTGTCTGAGTGCAGGTGACTAGCTAGGACCAAGGGTGTCTGAGAGTGTATCTGTAAGTGAGACCCTGCTCCCTGAAGCACTGCTAGAAGTGCCCACAGAAGTGTTGCTGCTCTGTTGGAACCACAGCTGGAGCTGTGGCCCAGGTGAGACCTTTTCCTGCCATGCTGAGTACTGCACGCCTCTCTCTAGGGCCCAAGCCTTCCCCTTCCTGGGAATCAGAACCAGCAGTGCTGGGCAGGCCCCAGAGAGTTCATCTCAGTCCTGGAGGTCATAGGGGAGGGGTGTCCTGTGCCCCAGCCTGTATTTTGATCTCTTGCTCCAGAGGGAAGGGATCCCATAAACATCCTGTTCATATTTGGACCACCTGGATGCTGAGTGCCACTTCCCAGTCTGGTCCCAGCTGGCCTGACCTGCTTGCCACTGGGACCTGTCTGACCAAAGCACTGCCCACTGTGCTCCTGGGAGGACTAAGTGAACTCAGGAGTACAAAGCATCTTATATGGTAGTGACTAAGTAAAGGTTTTCCCTTCCCCTGACCACGAGTCCTGGGTTGAGGATGTTGCCTTGTGGGGTGTCTGGTCTCTGGTATACAGGTACACATGTTTCCATGTTTAGGTATGAACCGGTGTGTTCAGAGGTCATGTGTCCATGGTCCTGGAAATACATGGATGTGTGTATGTGTCAAGTCACGCAATAAGGGCATCTACCTGAGTATGAGGGTGCATGAGAGTGTGTGAGGCTGTGTGTGTGTGTGTGTGTGTGTGTGTGTGAGTGAGTATGAGGAAAGCAGGCATATGTGGCTGAGTGCTCAGGTATGTGAGGATGTGTGAGTAGCGAGTTTCCAGCGACTATGTGTGTCTATTGGCAGGTCAGATGTGAGTCCATGAGTGACAGGGTAAAAGCAGTGTGAGGATGAGGGTTCATAGTGAGCAGTGGGTAGGAGGTGGGAGGGTAGCCTTGCCCATCTGGCCCGACCTCCTGGGTCGGTTTCTCTCCTACCCCTGCTCAGGCCGGCAGCTGGATGCCCGGGCCCATTGGGTGGGCCGGAGGTCGCCTGCGGGATGAGCAGATTGCTGGGGGGGACGCTGGAGCGCGTCTGCAAGGCTGTGCTCCTTCTCTGCCTGCTGCACTTTCTCGTGGCCGTCATCCTCTACTTTGACGTCTACGCCCAGCACTTGGCCTTCTTCAGCCGCTTCAGTGCCCGTGGCACTGCCCGTGCCCTTCACCCAGCTGCCAGCAGCAGCACTAACTGCTCCCGGCCCAACGCCACTGCCCCCAGCTCCGGGCTGCCTGAGGCCCCCAGTGTCCAGCTCGGCCCCACAGCTCCCATCCTGTCACCCTGTCCTGACTCGCCGTCTGGTCTTGGTGAGCCTGCAGGGTAGGGCCTGCCTATCGGGGTGGGCCAAGGCCCTAACTGTTTTGACTGGGGGAATGGAGACTTGTCTTAACCCATGGGAATGCCAAAGGTTCAGGTCTGTTGTAAGAGGGCTATTCCTGGGGTTCCCTTGCCCACCCCCTAGGCTGAGGGAGAGGGCTGGTGTCCCTGGATTCTTATGAAGGCCTGATTCCCGCCACCGTCCTGCCTGCAGTGGGCCGACTGCTGATTGAGTTCACCTCACCCATGCCACTGGAGCGGGTGCAGAGGGAGAACCCAGGTGTGCTCCTGGGGGGCCGCTATACACCGCCCGACTGCATCCCAGCCCAGACAGTGGCAGTCATCATTCCCTTTCGACACCGGGAGCACCACCTACGTTACTGGCTCCACTATCTGCATCCTATCCTAAGGCGACAGCGGCTGCGCTATGGCATCTACGTCATCAACCAGGTGTGCTCCCTGTGACCCCCAGGTTGGGCACTAGCCACCAGGGAACCTACAAGCACCTGGGTGTGGGAGCCCACGTGCCTGTCGGTTTATATGTGGGCTTGAGGGCATTCGTGGTACCTTGCCTGCCCATGGTTGTGTGGATATATGAATGCACATGTGGAGGTATATGTATGTCAGAGTGCACAGAGGAAGGTTTGCATGTGCATAGAGTATGTGCGTGTGAATGTTGGCATGTACACTGGCAGGTGTGTGCATGGCCTCAATGGGGATGAGCCTCATTGTCTGCCCTGGGTGGGCACACCTCATGACAGTAGAGGCCTAGGATTGGCTGGCTGTGAGGAGATGCTGAGGGCCCCAAGGAGGAGAGTTAGAGGAATGAAGTCTACCGTAAGGCTAAGTGCTGGCCACAGCGGAGGCCCAGGAACTCAGCTTGCCACTTGAGCCCTGCCATGGGCCTGGCCAGGACAGGCCTGGAGAAGATCTAACGCAGGCCCTCTTCTCCACAGAGAACTCCCAGAATTGGCCTTGGATCCCTATAGACTCCAGGGTGGTATGTGACTGGAGTTGGAGCAGGGGCTGTGGAAGCAACATGGGGCCTGGTCCAGTGCTGGGGTAGGGAAGCAACAGTGAAGATGGGTCTTGAGGGATGAACAGGCATCAGCTGATAGAGGGACTGGAGGAGGCAGGCATTCTAGGCCCTAGGCCCCAATAAGAGAACTGGTCTTGTGTATTCTAGAATTGTTGGTTGAGGTGTGGGGCCCAACATGAAGGTGTGTCAAGCACTTGAAATCCAGCCTGAAGGTGGTGTGGCACTCTGGTAACGGTTTTAAAGGGGAGTAATGCATATGTTTGCTTATTAGGAAGAACACTGATTGCATATGGAGAATGGGATGGAAGGGGGAGGCTAGAGGCAGGGTGACCCATGGGAAGAGGCTACAACATTGAGGAAAGAGATGGTGAACACATGAGTCAGGCAGTCGTGTGACACAAGTAGTGGAGAGTAAAGAAAGGAGGACACCAGGACACCCCGAGGGCTTCTGTTTTGGCTGTTTGCTGTATAGAAGTCTGCCTGTGAGCACAATGGGAACATAGCAGCTAGACAAGGTCTGAGGGAGAGCGTGACTCTGAATTCTTTTCTGCATGTGATGGGTTTGAGTGCCTGGTGGATGTGTGAGAGGAATGTTGCAGGCATTTGGACAAATGTGTTAACCTAGGAGTGAGGTCTGAGGTGAAGAAAGGTATCTGGGGGCCACCAGTATGTAGACATTCCCTACAACCAACAGCATCTAACCTGCCCAGGGAGCATGGGACCTGAGAGGACAAAGCCAGCCCGTGTGAGATGGGTGGAGAAAGAGGGACTGCCGCAGAGGCTGCAGGGGCTAGCTGGAAAGGCTTGGGGATACCTGGAAGAGTGTGGTGGTCTGGAAGCCCAGGAAGTAGTGTCCAGGAGGATCCACGGCAGCTGCATGAGGACTGCTGGGGGTGGGGAAGGAAGGATGTGGACCAAGAAGCATCCAGTGGATTTAGCAACAAGGTGGGCCCAGTGAGAGCCATTTCAGGGGCATGGTGGGGGTGGAAGCAGATTGCAGTGGGTTGAGGAAGGAATTAAATTTGACAAAATGGAAATAGCCAATTGGAGACAGCTCCTTTTAAAAACTCTGCCAAGAAGGGATGGCAAAAGGTAGGGCGGTGGCTAGAGGAAGTTTTTTTTGTTGTTTTTTTTCCAGATGGGAGAGAATTGCGCATGTTTATGAGCCATGTGGGAGAAACTTAGGGCTCCTGGCTGGTGAGTGAGGTTAGAAAGGAGTGCTGATGAGCCAGGAAAAAACAGGCTGCAGGGGAAGGAGGGAAGAGAGCAAGTGGGGCTGGGCAGTTCGGGGTTCCCAGGGGCAGCTCCCATCCCACTGGGCCCAGGCCCAAGAGGAAGGGCCACTGTTCCTTCTCTCCTTCCAGAAGGGGCCACTCAAGGACCCCCTGGCTCCAGCCTGGAGATCATATGTTGGGACAGGAGGCTCGGGCCAGTGCCTTCCATAGAATCCCTTTCTAGCCAGAATTTGGAGCTTGACCCTGCATGGCCAGGATCCCAGCCTCAAGGAGACCTGGCTCTGTAGCCCCATTTCTCAGGGAACCCCAGGCTCACTGGACCATGACTGCATGCTTGTCATTTTGTTGGGAGACCAGTGACAATAGTCCAGTTCTATCCTGGTCTCAAGCTGCCTAGGAAGTTGGGTGTGGATTCAAATGAACCAGAGGGGAAAGGTGACTGAGACTCAGTAGCTAAGGCCCTGTGGTTTCTGCCTCCCACACTGGTAATTTGGGGCATTTGTTGTCTCACTCACTGCATGACTACTCAGCAGGGAGACAGTGTGTTCATGGTTGCTCATCCCTAGTATCTCCAGTGGCACAGAGATGACACCTGGCACAAAGGACAGGGCTGCAGGGTGTGTCTGAGCGAATACATGAATGAACTAGCTCTAAGTCATAGTTTAAGTGGACACTGGCATATGTGAAGCACACAGGAGGGAATGAATGATACCATGGCGAGGAGGTCTGGTCAGGGAGTCCTTCCAGACCTGGGTTTGGCAAGCAGAGAGCATTCTAGGCAAGGGGAATTGCTAATACCAAGGCCCAGGCAAGGAGTCTGGCATGTTCTGGGGCCACTGAGCAGTTGTAGTCTAAGTGGGCCCTGGGGTCTGAAGCCAGTGGCTAGAGAGGAGACTAGAACCAAATCATGAAAGGCCTTGGAAGGCCAGATCCAGGGTAAGGAGCTGGACTTGACCCTGAGAGTCTGCAGGAGCCATGTGGAGGTTGGTGGGTGGGTAGTGGGCCCATGGGGACAGCTCTGGACAGTGGCAGGTGCCTGCCAGTCCTAGGCTCAGAGCTGACCTGTCCTCTCTGCCAACCCCAGCATGGTGAGGACACCTTCAACCGGGCCAAGCTGCTCAACGTGGGCTTCCTAGAGGCCCTGAAGGAGGACGCTACCTACGACTGCTTCATCTTCAGTGACGTGGACCTGGTCCCCATGGACGACCGCAACCTATACCGCTGTGGCGACCAGCCCCGCCACTTCGCCATTGCCGTGGACAAGTTCGGCTTCCGGTGAGGGCTCCCTTTTCAGCTGGACTCAGGCCTCCCCACCCCCATCATTCCCACGAGGTCCTTGCTGCCAGCCCTAGTGCACCCCTTGCTCCTGGCCCCTCGGCACCCTCTCCTCCCATCTCCGGCCCTCCATCTGGAAGCCCCTCAGGCTCCTCACTGACACCGGCCCTCCCATGCCATAGGCTGCCCTATGCTGGCTACTTTGGAGGCGTGTCAGGCCTGAGTAAAGCCCAGTTTCTGAGAATCAACGGCTTCCCCAACGAGTACTGGGGCTGGGGTGGTGAGGATGATGACATCTTCAACAGGTGAGTAGTGGCCGGTGGGGAGCACACTGGGTGCTTGAGCAGGTGTGGCACAGACTGGGTGGGGCTCCTTGCCCTTCCTGGTGCCTGCTCCAGTCCATCTGTCCCCATCCCCAGGATCTCCCTGACCGGGATGAAGATCTCACGCCCAGACATCCGCATAGGCCGCTACCGAATGATCAAGCACGACCGGGACAAGCATAACGAGCCCAACCCTCAGAGGTGATGCCCAGCACCCCTGACCCCAGGGCCCCTAACTCCTTGCTTCCTGATGTGACCCTTAGTACCATGGACCCTCAGAGGTGATCTCAAGGCCCCTGACCCTTAACTCTCAGAGATGACTCTCAGCACCTCTGATCCCTGTTCCCCACCCCCACCCCCCAACTCAGCCTCACCTCAAAGAGCTCTCACCCCTTGCCTGATCCCTAGAGGTGACTGAAATATAAAGGCAGGGTTCTAATCGTCACTGAGTAGATTGCATCCCCATTGGTGCCCTCACAGACCTCACTTGTGCCAGAGCAGATAGGAAGAAAGACAGTGGGCACTGGGCTTAGCTCCGTGGCCTGGGGACCTAACAGGTGGCCTGAGCAGCATGGGCTGGGGAGTGGAAAGAGGGCTGAGCCCTCTGAGATCGGAGTGCCCGAGGGCATGTGGGATGTGCCTGGTGCCAGGCCTTGGGGGAGGTGATCCGGAGCTGATATCCTGCACAAAGTGCACTCTAAGGAGGGAGGCTGGCGGTTACAGCACAAGGTGACCAGGGCATGGTGCTGTCGTGGCAGAGTGATAATGGGAGGCTTCCTGGAGCAGGTGATAGATAGTAAACTGGAGTTTGAAAAGAGTTATTCAATGAATATTTGTCACACACCTACCTTGGGTACAGTGATGTATTCACCAGGCTAGTGGAGGAGGCCAATTTGGATAAAAGGAAATAGTATGTGTAAGAGTCTGGAATGTGAACATGCAAGGTATATGCTGAGAGCCTGAAACTCTTGGGTATTAAAATTTCTGAGGGCTGGGAGTGACAGTAGACAGGCTCACTGCTGGGTGTTTGGGGGGTCTCAAATCCCAGGTTGGAGTTGCACTTTTGTCCCAGGGGCTCTGGGGAGTCACGGAAGAGCTTTAAGCAGGGAAGGGGCAGGGTCAGATTTGGGTTTGGAAGGATCACCTTTTGAGCTTAAAGAAGGTGAAGGGCTGGCAGAGCTGCTGGGGAGAGCCGGAGGGAAGTCCACCAGGCCTGAAAGAACCCACAGGGCCCGGGGGTGTGCTGGGCGTGAGGCTGCTGTGCCCCCACTGGAACAGTAGGCTGTCAGCGTGGGGGAGGGAGGTTGCAGCAGTGATGTAGGGTGGATGTTTGGCAGAAGCATAAAGGAACGGGTGTCCAAGGAACTGATGAAAAAGCAGTTCAGATAAAAACCACAGTGAGCAGACAGGAACGAGAAACTGGGAGAAGAGGGCTTTAGGGCATCTGAATGAGAGTGCTCAGTGTTGGGATGGCTGCAGAGAGGGATCTGAGCTGAGCTCAGGACTGGGAGGATCCAAACAGTTGGAATGAGGAGGGAGTGAAGTTCTAGAAGCACATGCCAGGAGACTTTGCTTTTTTGTTTTTTGGTTTTTTTTAAATTTATTGGGGTGGCATTGGTTAGTAAAGTCATACAGGTTTCAGGTACACAATTCTATAGTACATCATCTGTGTGTTGCATTGTGTGCTCACCACCCAGAGTCAGATCTCCTTTCATCACCATATATTTTATTTGACTCCCCCTCTTCGTCCTGTTTTAGGAATAGCCATCATTGGTTAGAAATACCTGCCTTGGGTGTGAAAGTGGCAAGATAAGGCTAAAGAAATTCTGTGGAGGGTAGTTCCATCTACCTAGCTGGTTTTGCCTCAAATCTAGGAGTTCTGGATTCTTCCCTTCATCCTACATGTCCCAACCATTAGCAAGTCATATCAGTGTACCCCGCCCCCCCGTCCCCCCCCCCACACACACACATATCTGAGCCCATGGACTTTTCCCTCTACTAATTCTGCCCTAGTGAGGCCTCTGTCATCTTGCCTGGACTACTGCAGTGACCTCTAACTGGTTTCCCTGCTTCCCCTTTGCCCTTCTATAGTTTATGTCCCCTGACCCCCCCTCCCCTGAAACAGCTAAAAATCCCAGTGTCTAGTCACAGAATTAAAAAAACTGCTTCCCCTGACTTTCAGAGCCCTGCTCATACATGCTGTAACCTCCAAGCTAATCTTACTGTTTCTTCCCTTGACCCATGAGGATCTAGCCACTCAGCTGTGCAAATTCTCATTCACAGTTTAGGGTCAGCATGTGCTGTCACCTCTGCCTGGAATGCCCCCCCCCCCCGTCAACTTGATATCACATACTCACCCCTGCCAAGTCATTTCAGTCTCCCTCTCTTATCTCCCTTAGCACACTGATGTGTTCCTTGTCTTACCTATCTCCCCTAGTAAAATAGACTTGTCATGAGAGGAAGGACTTGCTGTCCTTTTCTTGGATGCATCCCTGGTGCTTAAGAGTAGAGCCTGGCACATGGGGACTGCTCAATAAATGGATGGTGAAGGAGTGGCTCAAGGATGAGGAACAGAGAAGATGGCACAGAGATGATGGGTTTGAGGAGTAAAGATGATACATCTGATACAGGACACATTGCATTTGACGTGCCTATGGGATGCCCCATGTCTCGGCCTCAGAAAGAAGTCTGAGATGAGAGACTTATTTGTAAGGGTGTCACAATTCTGGACTAAAGGAGTGAGATCTCTGGTTTGAGGGCAGATGCAAGAGCAGAAGGGCTCTAGGCAGGTGGAGGGGTGGCAGGGAGACTCGACTCATTCCTGAAAGAAGCTGGGATGGTTTAAGCCGTTGTCCCGGAGATCCCATATTGGATTTGGCTGTTAGCCCTGATATGGACTCATTTCCTTCCTATCTAGGTTTACCAAGATTCAAAACACGATCCTGACTATGAAGCAGGACGGTATCGGGTCAGTGCGGTACCAGGTCTTGGAAGTGTCTCGGCAACCGCTCTTCACCAACATCACAGTGGACATTGGGCGGCCCCCATCATGGCCCCCTCGGGGATGACACTAATGGACAAAGGCTCCCATGCCAAGGATTGCCTGCCAGAGGACTGACCTGCAGCCTGGCTGGTGGCTGCTCTGGGGGGATCCCCCAGGACAGACTGGGCTCTGGTTTTTGAGGGTCTCCAGTAGGCCCCCTGAGCTGCACCTAGAAGTTTCAGAACCTACTTTGGGGGGCTTCCATCTTGGAGGGACCCCTCAAGTGTGGCCCTCTCTGGGGTCAACCCTCCTTTTCCCCCCTCTTTCCCCAGCCCAGCCCCCCTTACTGTCAGGGTCGGGCCAGCCCCTGCACTGCCTCACTGAGTGGCCTGGGCTAGGTCACTCCACCTCTCTGTGCCTCAGTTTCTCCCTCTTGAGTCCCCTAGGGCCTGGAAGAGTAGGAGGTATGATTAGGGGGCAGTGCTGCTTCCAGGGGGAATTCTCAGACCTGGGGATCCCCCTTGCTCCCAGGGGAGGGGAAACCTTTTTCATTCAACATTGTAGGGGGCAAACTGGTGGCCCCCTGCTGAGGAGCAGCCCTAGGAGGGGACCAGAGGGGGTGCTGTGTCGCTGCCTGGGATCTTGGGGTTGTGCTTTGCATGGGTGGCAGGTGGAGCTTGGATCAGCCTGGTTCCTGTGTCAGAGGGAAGGCAGTAGTCCCAGGGCCGGCTCTTGTTTGTATATTGCACAGAAACTTGTGTGGGTGCTTTAGTAAAAAACGTTAATGGAGCAGACCTTTGTTTGGGAATGGCAATCCGGGTCCCTGGACCCAGACCCTGAATGTGTTGTGGGAGGGCACTGGCCCAACCTATTAGTCTGGCCAGGTCTAGCCCAGGCTGTCGGGGTTCCACAGGCCCCTCCAAGGGGAAGGGTTTACCCTGCCACACTTCCTCCAGGCCAGAAGAGACAATGAAGTAATAAACCCAATGGGCCCAGATTTCTCGGTTCTTTCACCTGTCCCCAAGCCGAAAAGTGCCCAGGGATGACCCCAAGGTTCTTGAGGATGGTTCGGACTTCAAAACCACCTACCTCGCTGTGGGTCCGACTCTGTTCGCCGGCTCCGCCCTCCAGCCCTGGAAGAGGCGGGGGCGGGGCCTGGGGTCGCGGCACGGTTTCCCGGGTGACGGCCCTACGGGAGGGGCGGGGCCGGGGCGCCGGGCTCCTGCGGCCGGTAACCAGGCGCCGCTGCCCCGGAGAGTCAGCCAGAGACCGGCAGCCCCGGGCCGGGTAATTCAGTCTTGGACCCCGGTGGCAGGACAAGGATGGGGCTTGGAAGGGGCCGGCTGGCGCGACAGGCCGAAGGCGTGGCCCCGGGGACCCCCCTCACGGTCTGTCCCGCAGGACCCGGCGTGGGGTTGCGCGTCGGGGTGCCGCGGCGGCGCCAGGTCATGCCAGGGGAGTCCCAGTCGCTGTGGGAGCTAATGGAGGAGTACGTTCCGCTCCCGGAGCGGCCCGAAGTGAAGAGGATCCTGGGGGAGACGGCGGTGGACCTGGGCCTGGAGCTGCGGGCAGAGGTCGGGGGCGTGGGGAGGTGGGCCAGACCTGGGGTGATTTCCCCACCTCCTCCAGGTTGGCTCTGCCCGGTAACTCGATCTCAGTCCGCCCAGCCCTCTCCTGTTTGACTCCGCCTGCCCCTCGCTCCCCCAGCTGCTCTCACTTCCATCGTTTTCCTCCCAGGTCGCAAGGTGTCAGCTTTCCTTGCAGGTGCTGATGTTACGGTCACTGCTCCGAGAGCAGCGATCCTCGCAAGCCCCTGGCTCGCACCCCACCTCTGACCCATCCTCTCTTCTGGCTCCACCGCCCCTCCTAAAAGACCTCCTGCGCCAGGAACTGCGGCAGCTGCTCCAAGGTCTCCGCCAGAAGGCCATCTATGAGGGCAGGTGAGAGCCTCAAACCTGGGCTCAGAACTCAGAGGCGCTAGCTCTGCACCTGACGGGCCAGGGTTGCCTTTCCTGTGGCTCCCTAGAAAGAGCCCCTGCGTTTCCTTCCCGTGCACCTTCAGGGCGCAGACCCAGGCTTGGGTCCAGTACAGCCCCAGGGTCCTGCGTTTTGCCTTGGAGGAGCCCAGGTGTCATTTTCCAGAACAGGAGATATTCCAGATGAGAGCTGGTGAACCCAGGTAAAGTGGTGAGAGGAGAGGAGGGATCTGTCCCTGCTTGGCAGAGGGCCCAGCTAATTGGTGAGTCCCACCTGGCTCCGTGCAGATCCTGGTCTGGGGCTGGACACCCACAGCCACATGTGGTAGGCATGAGTACATGAAGCCCAGAAGACACCTGCCAGTGTCACACCTGGGGGCAGACAGGGCTTTCTGGAGAAACTGACAGGTTTGATCTGGGTCTTAGAGCACAATGAACAGATTTCCAGGCAGCAACTTATTTCTGATTTTCACACAACCCTATGAGGTGGGTGATGCACCTCATGAGATGGGTGATCTCTCTTGCAGATGAGAAAACTAAAGCTCAGAAAGGATGATTGATTTGCCCAAGGTCACACACAGTGAAGGGTGGTAGAGCCCATTTGCAAACCCAGACTCCCCAACACCTTCTCTTTGCGCTGTATCATGTTGCCTGTGTGAGGAAAGACAAAATTGTCTATGCGAAGTGGCATTTGTGTCCCGAAGGCCTGGGGTGAGGAACATGGGGAGAGTGATGTTGACTTCATCTGCCAGCAGCAGTCACAGAGACCTCAGTGTCATCAAGGACCAAGTAAACATGTCCAACATTGACCAGGTTGCCGGGCACCTGCGGTGAGGCCCCTGAGTGTGTGGTGGGGGTGGAAACAGAGGAGGGGACTGGGGATAGATCTTCAAGTACTGGGACTGAGAGAGGAGAGGGAGGCAGCCTACCTGGGTCCGGGAGAGCCATGACAGCAAGGCTGAGAGGAAAAGGGCAGGTTGCTGCAGGGCTGGTAAAGTTGCTGCAGGGAAGTAGCTGAGAACACATGCCAGCAGAGGCCAGGATGCAAGGACTTTTATCCTGAGATGGGGGTGGGGGGAAACCCCAGAGAAGTTTTAAGTAGGAGAAGGGCTGTGATGTGGAGGAGAACAGAGGCAGGAGGGTTCGCAGGCCCAGGGCAGAAGAAAGAATAGTACCTATGGGGGTGGGCACATTCTGCCCAGGAAGAGGCTTGGTAGGGGCTGCACTGGGCAGCGGAGGACAAGGTGGGCTTGGAGGGAACTCCTGGTGAGGCTGAAGGTCTGGGCTGTGTGGATGGCTCAGCTGAGACCCTGTCCTGTGGTGCTGGTGCTGGCTCCTGCACCTCCACATGTCCCAGGGGCCTCCTGGAGGAGGAGTGCCGTACTTTGGAGAGGGAGAGCCGCATCCTGCAGGTGAGAGGCAGCCCTGGGCCTTCTACCTCCCCACGCCCGGCCTTTCTGCTGAGTGTAGACACAGCCCAGAAGCCCAAGATTCTGGCTGAGCCCCTAAATTCAAGGTCAACACTTTTAGATTGATCTGCTGATTTTCTCCCCAGTCTTTTGCCTCCTTCCTTTCCCACGTCTGGGTTTAGGCTGGCCCAAGCTGGGCTTTCCAGGGAGTCTGGTTTCCCCTGGGGAGTGTCCTCAGGTGGTTGGGATGAGGGGGCTGGCATGGGCTGATCCCTGGGCCCTGCCATGAGGATCTTGGCCTTTGTATCCTGCCCTGCCCTACCCCGCCCGTCTTCTGGCTGGGGCACTGAACCAGCTCTCCCTGCAGCGCCACCTGGAGGAGTATACAGGGGCACCTCAGCCCTCTGAAGCAACCCTGGAGCCCACCCTGGCAGGTAAGGACCGTGAGCAGGGCCCTGAGTACCCAGTGTCCCACTCTCCACCCCACACTTGTACTTTCCCTAAGAGCTGGGTGCTTCATCTCCGATCACCTCTCCTCCAGAGCTAAAGGAACAGAAGGCAGCCATGCAGCAGGAGCTGCAGGCACCTCTGAGGCCTTCCTGTGTCTCCCCCAGCCACAGGTAAACCGGAGCAGACGGACAGCTGGATGGGTGGGCTGAGGGTCAGGCTACGACCCTCTCATGGCTATTCCTTCTTGTTCAGGCAGCAGCCTTTGGGGTCCTCCAGCCAGGGCCTCAGACCCTTGCCTTGCCTCCGTGGGCCTCTGCACTGTTGCCTGCCTGCTCCTCCTCTGGAACGCAAGCCTCAAAGTCTGGCTGCCACCTGCCGCTGGGGACGGAAGCTTCAGTGCAGCCCCAGGAAAAGACCAGCTTCTACCCCAATGTCCAGTGCAGCGGCCCAGGCCCCAAGCTGATGGGCTAATCACAAAGTAGGCTTGGCTTCTGCTGGAACTCTCCCCATTGGCTGCTGCCACCTCTCAGCTGCCATGCCCAGCCCACTTCAGCTCTAGTCCTGGAAGGGCCCTCACCAGGACCCCAAGCCTGTCTGGCTGGCTGGCTCTCACCTCACCCTTTGTCAGTCGCTGGTATCTGGTCCTGACCATGACAACCTTTGGCCTTTCTCTTCCCAGGCCTCACAAAGGCCTGCTGATTGTGGACAATACAGAGGTCTCATCCCAGCACTGACTCTCGTCCCTCTGGGGGACCCAGACAAAGCACAGTAGCAGCTCAGAGACAGGAATAGAAATTTCATTAAAATCTATGGACTTTAAAATTCTAGTGGTGCACGGGTGGGCAGGGGTGGGCGGCGCACCGTTATTGCTACAGAGAATGAGAGGCAGTTCTGCCGGAGCTGTCATTGCACACAGGGGCACGGAGGATGGACAGATGGACACTGCAGGGCTTGGGGAAGGAGCTCTGGCTCTGGAGAGGGGATGGGGCGTGAGGGTCGGGGCCATTTGGCACATGAACAAGGGCATCCCAATTTGGGAAGACTGGGCCTTTAGCCTGGTAGAGGGAGGGCAAGGGAGTGTCATGTAGGGCCCCCTTCCCCAGGGCTCTGGGCTCAGACCGCCTGCTGAGCAGCACTCCGCCCCTGACCCCCAGAAACTAGTGCTTTGGGCAGGCTGCTGAGTCATGGGCTGGCTAGGCCTGGCAGCCAGGGCTGGCATGAGGCATGGAAACCCCAGAGCAGCCAAGTGAGGTGCAGGCAGGCCTGGAAGACAGATTGGGCTCAAGACTGGGGGCAAGGGAGTGGCTACCACAGATCACACAATGTTTACAAAAATAATTGCACAGACAAACAGGGCTGAGCAGCACAGCCTGACAACTTACACTGCACAGCCCCCAGCCCCTCACCCTGCCCCTGGTAGGAAAATCCAAATTTGCCTGGGCAGAGGCTGGGGTCTTCTCTGAGGGCAGGAACACTGGTCAGGAGGCTGGAGGCCCAAGGACAGGGACTGGTAGGGAGCCCACCCAGAACCTCAGCTCAGGGTAGAGTGTGGGGGCATCGTAGGCCACATAAAGCCCAACAGGCATCTGGGGACCTGGCCCTAGACCCTTTCAAAGTGCTTTGCCCCCCGGCCCACCAACCCTGCCTTCTTGGCATCCAAAGGACCTGTAAACACTGGGGACACGTGGAATGACCGCGCTAGCAGAGTGGTGGCCAAGGTGACAGCAGCTGCCCTGGCCAGGGCATGGCGGGGGCAGGCAGTGACACCTGTCCGCCGTCTCCCCGGTCTCTGTAGTGGGAGCACAGGGTGGGGCTGGGGCATGCCCTGGCAGCCGTGCTCATATCCGGGAGTCCTGCAGACGGCTGGAGCCATTGCTGCCCAGCATGGGGAGCTGGGCCTTGTCTGGGTGCAGCGGTTGGACCTCAAGCCCGTCTTCAGGAGAGGGTGGTATGGTGGGGGCATAGCGTCCAAGCCGGTGCTCCAGGAGGGCGGGGCCCCAGTCTCTGCTTGGCTTGGTGGCATTTTTCAAACGCTGCAGGAGAGAGGTGCAGGAGGGACAGCATGTCAGAAGGGAGCCCTGAAGCCCTATCCATCCACCCCATCCAGTTTCATCTGGCTGCCCCTGCCCCCACCCCTCACCTGGAGGAGGGTGTCCCCATCTGTGCGGCAGAGCTGGAACAGGGCATAGAGCGGGATGCAGACAACGGAGGACAGAGCCATGAGGAAGCCGATGGCCACCGCCCAGCCTGGATACTGGTAGTGGTTATAGGTGATTGGCCGGTACTGGATCACGGTGAAGATGAGAATGAACTGCAGAGAGAGGGGCATGAGAATGGGCATCTGCCCACCGAGCCCCACGCCTTCTATCAGTACCCCCTTCCTTCCTCTCCAGTTTCCCAAACTAGAAAGCAGCATTTGGGGGAGGCCAGGGCCAATATCAACATTTGGGTAGTGGAAGAAGCAGATGGAACCAGGGGCCCAGGGCATGATGGGCACAGTGGAAGGGCAGAGGTCTGTCTTCACCATAATCCTGAAGCAGCCAAGGGATAATTAAGCTGCTGTCACCTCTGAAGTCAGTTCTGCTCAAAGGCTCGTAATAGCTCCCTATTGCCTACTGAAGTAAGGCCAGATCCCTGGGCTCTTAGGGCTTTTAGCTCCTCACCTGGAGACCTCAGCTTATCTTTCTGACCATGTTATCCTTATCTCACTGTTTCAACTACAGCCAGCATTTTCTACCCTCTTCATTTACTCTGGAAAATCTGCGTCTTCCTCTGGCAACCCCTATGCCAAAGCCACCGCCTTCAAGAAGCCTCTCCAGGTTTCCTGTCTCCTCCTTCTGAAAGGCATTTTCCATCTGCTAAGCATTTGTCTAATGGTCCCCACAGACCTGGGAGCTCCCGGAATTGCATCAGCTCTGGCTCTGCAGTGCCCAGCACAGTGCCTGGCACAATCTCATTTGCTGATTTGAACTGACTTGTGCAGAGGTGGGAGTGATGGGGGGGAGGGGAGGGCAAAGCCCTACCTCTCTATGGCTCTGGACGGCCTGGGGAGGCTCCAAAAGCTAGAAATGATGTCAGGGCGGAGCTGCTCTCGGGAGCTGCCTCGGAAAGAGATGAATGAGAACTAGAGGCTGGGGCTGCAGCGACAAAATTACTGAAGGAGCTGCACAGTGTCAGACGGTCACTAGACTTAGCGCGATCACTTCATACAGTATGTAGATGTCTAATAGCTATGATACTGTATAGCAACTTTAATTTTAAGGTAACTTAAGAAAAACAATCAAGGAAACAGAAAGATGACGAGCAGATGGCTCACGGGCCACCCAAGGGTAACATCTGTCCCCCTGAACCCTCAGCTGCTCGGGCTGCTTTAGCTGTGCTGGGACCAAATTCTAGAGATCCAGACCCACATCCATTGGGAGGCCCCTCCTGGGGTGCTGCACATAGTAGGACCTTACAATGTTTCCCGAATGAACCTAGATCCTGATCTGTGTGTGGACAAATCCCTCATTTGAGCTGACAGAAGAATGGAGTTTGTCAAAAAGAGCTTTTCAGTAATGTAAAGAAATAAAGCCCCTCCTAAAACAAAACAAAACATGACAACCCAGAAAGTGTCCAGAGCCTGAAGTTGTCACCATACGGTAGCTCCAGCCCGGCTTTCTGTGCACAGAGGGCACTGCCCACTTCGCCTTCCTCTCTCAGAGGCACTGGACCCAGGCCAAGGCTGCCCCCACAGTCCCCTCTTGTGCCCCATCTCCTTCCTGCCTCCTGCCCTGACCTGGCTGGTGCTTCAGTCTCCCCAGGTGGCAGCTTCTCAGGGCTGTGAGGGCTGAGCTCCCCTCAGCAGGGCACGGTGCTTGGCTGTGGTGCCTGCCCTCCCGGCTTCTCACCACTTACAGGAGACTTCCGCTCCTCCGGTGGCCAGATGGGGCCTGTGCCAGGCTGGGGGAAAATCCCACACCCCGTGCAGTGGAGGCCTCAGCCCTCAGGGGCCTTTTGTTCAGAAACATGAGCCGAAGTGGAAAGCC
Source organism: Craseonycteris thonglongyai (assembly GCA_004027555.1). Classification (NCBI taxonomy): domain Eukaryota; kingdom Metazoa; phylum Chordata; class Mammalia; order Chiroptera; family Craseonycteridae; genus Craseonycteris; species Craseonycteris thonglongyai. The sequence goes on along the minus strand of PVKE010000962.1, from coordinate 44,238 downwards.
GGTGCTAAGATCCCTGTGGCACAGAGGAGCCCGGTGTGCCAGGGGCACAGCTCTGGACACTACCCTGCCGCTGGGCTAAACCCTCTGTCACTCAGAGATGGCCCTGCCTCTTCTCTGTGGAGTGACTATTACACCCCCAAGCCCCTGTACCCCGCTTCCCACGCTGAGCATCAAGGAGCAAAATGGGATAGTTGTAGCCCATGGGCCACGTTCCCTCCCGGTGGTGGTGTCTCACATAGCACTGGCCCAGCACGCAGGCTCCAGAGTGGACTACCTGCTTCCAGGGGTGGTGCTGCCTCTTATTAGCTGTGCAACTGTGGGCCAGTTACTTAACATCTCTGTGCCCCAGTTTCCTCATCTGTAAAGTGGGGATAATAATAATACCTTGGAAAGTTGCAGTATATGAGTTAATGTATGAACAGTGTGCAGAAAGTGCTTGGCTCCTGGCCACGGTGGGAGTTCCTGCCATCAATGCAGTTCCCAGATAGGTTTTCCAGGTGTTGAATATTAGTGGCAACCAAGACCTCCCCCTCCGAAGCCAGCTCACTCCAGTGCCTGGAAGCCTTACAGGTTGCCTCTGATCCTGAGCCGACATCTGACTCACACAGCCTGCTTCTGGAACATGCATGCATTCACACTAAAGACCCTGAGCACCTCTGCTATGATGGATTGAAGACAAGAGGCCAACAAAGGCTGACACCAATGTCAATAATGGTTCCTATGGCCCCTCTGGGGAAGCCAGGCAGGAGTGTGAGGGAGGGAGGGCCGACTCTCAGCTGCCTCCAGCCTGCTTTCCCCTTCCAGGCTGGGCAATGTCTTCAGTCAAATTCAGTGCTCTGCGCCCACTTTCCTGACCCACAGCCAGGGCCTGGGTGGGTCTGAGTCTCCACATACCTGTCTGACCCTGCAACCCCCCTCAGACTACCAATGGCCAGCAGTCTGGAGCCCCCAGGAAGCTCTGGCCAGATGGATGGACTCCTGCTCGCCCTCTGCTGGTTCCCCAGGGAAGGACACTTGCCAAGAGGCAGCAGGGGAAGGGAGAGACCAGCCCAGGAACTTACGAAGATGATAGCTGGAGAGACAAAGCGCCAGCAGATCTGGAAGAAGAAGGGTGGTGGGAAGCCCAGCATCATCTGGATGTCCTCGAAGTAGTTCCGGTGCCCTGGAGAGAGGGGGGTCAGCGGGCAGAGCAGGGCAGCGTGGGCTGCCCAGAGGCTGGGATCAGGAGGCCATAGAAGGCTGGGAGCTTACCGTAGATGTACATGATGGACACACACATGATGCAGGAGATGACGACCAAGGAGAAGCTGGCCGCATAGTTGTCCATTAGCAGCAGCCAGTAGATGCCTGCCTACGGGCCAGTGGGCAGCTGAGTCAAGGGTGCAGAGGCTAGGTTCCTCGACTCGTTTTCCCCCCCAGACTCTGGCAACTCTGGCCCATCCTTTCCCTAGGTTCTTACTTGGCTGGTGAGGGGGATGCCCAGCAGGAAGCCCACCACGGCCACACTCAAGGTCACGTAGGTCTTTTTCTGCAGGATCCATTCATTCCCCACCTCATCCACAATGGCCGTGACCAGCGTCTCCAGGAGGCAGAACTGCAGGATACAACCATCAGAGCAGGGGCCTGACCTCTGCTCCGCTCCCATCCCCAAAATGCTGGCCCATGTCCCGCACCTCATACCTGAGTGCCCAGCCCCAGCAAGATGAGCATGAAGAAGAAGAGCAGGGACCAGAGTGGGGAGATGGGCAGCAAGGTGAGAGCCTCCGGGTAAGCCACGAAGGCCAGGCCAGGGCCGTGGTCTGCCACACGGGACACGTCCACACCCAGGTGATTGGCCATGAAGCCCAGAATGGAGAAGATGACAAAGCCAGCATAGACACTGGTGGCGCAGTTAGTGATGCTGATGATGACACTGTCCCTGATGGAGAGGAACACAGGCTGAGTCCATGGCATGCAGCTTGCTTCCCTCTGCCTGATTTGGGCCAGGAGACTTGGAGACAGGGAAAGTTCTAGAAACAAAAGTGCCCCCATCCTCTCTTCTGGTCTGCTCTGGACCTTTTTAAGTGAGCCTGAAGCGCTTGAGTCTTTATAGAGCCCTGGGGCATCACTGTCCCCACCCCTCTTCTCTCTCTACCCTCCAGTGACTGGATCCAGATGCAGCCTTCCCAGGACTGGCAGGGAGGGCCTGGGTGGGCCAGGAGGCTGCCCTGGGGCTGGTGGGTCTAGGGGAGCCGAGGTCCGGCTGCCTCCCAGCTGGCGTTGGAGTCTCACCGGTAGCAGTTGTTGTGGAACTTGTTGTAGGAAGCCATGGTGATGAGGCCTCCCCACGCGCAGCCCAGTGAGTAGAAGATCTGAGAGGCAGCGTCCCCCCACACCTGTGGGGAGGGAGGGGCCAGCCAGGAGGCCTGGTCAGAGGCAGGCGCCTCTCTGCCCCACTCCCTCCGTTCCGGGTGGCCCTTAATCCCACCTTGGCCTCCAGGATCTTGTCCCACTGTGGGGTCAGGTAGTACATGATGCCTGTGAAGGCTCCGTCCAAGGTCACACCGCGGATGAACAGGATGGTCAGCACCACATAGGGGAACGTGGCTGTGAAGTACACCACCTGTGCGGGACGGGGCCACTGGACTCTGGGCTCTTCCCAGCTGGGAGCCACTGAACTGGTCCCACGGGTCCCCAGCCCCCACTGGCCCGCTCCCAATGTGTCTTGTGTTTTTTTTTAAGATTTATTTTATTGCTTTGACAGAAAGAGACAGAAAGGGGGAGAGCCCAGAGCAGTCTCCATAGTTGTGCGTCATCAGTTTTCCACATGGTTTCATTCCACACAGGTGGGCGGGGGCCGCTCAGGGTGGGAACTGGGCTGGGGGCCTCCCGCATGGGAAGAACCCCCCAGTTCAGCATATGGGTCTGCACAGGCTGGGATTTGATCCTGGGTCCCTGGGGCTGCAAAGTGAGCTCTTAACCTGCAGAGTCATCCCAGCTTCCCCCCAGGCATCTTTATCACTCCCCCTCTACACACACACACACACACACACACACACACGTGCGCACGCACACACAGGTAAGGGAGGTAGGACCTTCCCGAGTGGGTACAGACCCTGCCGGGGGAGGGGTGCTTACTTTCCCTGAAGACTTGACCCCTCGGATGAGGCAGAGGAATACAACCACCCAGGAGATGCCGAGGCAGCCTAGGAGGGGCAGTCGTACTTCCCCAAAGTTCCCGATGTCGTTTGATAGCTTTAGCACGTAGAGCCTGAGGAAGGGGACACTCTGTTAGTGAGGGCCAGCCCTGCTGCCCAGCAACAAGTTCCCAAGGCCCAGGGCCCAGATCGGCAGCTCCCTCCTTTCTTACATGGTCCCGTGAGCCCCTTGTGAGATGCGAGCCTCTGTGGGGCCCTGGCCCCAGACAGCACAGTTCCCTCTGCCTGCTGTCCAGGGAGAGGGTCCACTGCTTGCAGCCTTTCCCAGGACCCCCAAAGCGGTCCTGAGCCAGCCTCCTCAGCTTCTAGGGTGTGAAGGTCTCCCTGTCCCTCCCAGGTCTACATCCAATCAAGTGCCACCTCCTCTAGGAAGCCTTCTGAGAACCTTTCATTCACACTCATCTCCTCCATTTCTTTTTCTTTTTAAAATTGTATTGTTTGAGAGAAGGTGAGAGAGAATGAGAGCAAGAGAGAGAGAGAGAGAGAGAAGGGGGGAAACAGGGGTGGGCCCAGAGCAGTCTCCACACTTATACATTAGTCGTGGCATGGTTTCACTCCACACAGGTGGATGTGCGGCTGCGCGGGGCAGGACCCAGACTAGGGGCCTCCCACACGGGAAGTGAGAACCTTTGCTGTCATGCCATCCCAGCGGTTACCAGTTGTGCCAAAGTTCAGCATATGGGTCTGCATGGGCCGGGGCTGGGAATCAAACCCTGGACCTTGCGATTTCAAGGCAAGTGCTCAACCGTTGAGCTGTCCCAGCATCCGTTTCCTCCATTTCTGATGAACTGAGAGAGGCAGCAACGTGCTCAGTAGAGACTGGAGGCTGTGGAGCTCGGGCTGAGCTCTCCTCTGCACATGCACGGCTCTATCTGGCGCCCTATCCCATGCGAGCTGTGCTCTTTCAATCTCCTGGGCATTTATGTGGCAGGCCCTGTGCTAGGTGCTGGGCATGCAGGCCTGGATCAGGCACTGTGGGCACGGCCAGGAGGGGCTCTCAACCCCATAGGGAGGGGCACACCAGAAGACTTCCCAGAAGAGGTGAGGGTTGAGCTAAGGCTTGAGGAGTGGAAAAGAAGTGGGTGAAGAGAAGAGGAAGTATGTGCCAGGCTGAGGAAACAGCACAAGGCAAGACAGGAGGTCATGAAACACCACGGCCCAGCTGGGCTTGCTGGTAGCTCAGAAAGGCTGGAAGAGAAGGTGAAGGGAAGAGAGAAGGACCAGGGATAGGAAGGGACCAGATCATCTGAAGCTATGAAGTGAAGGCCAAGAAGTTTGAATTTTATCCTGAGGGCAATGAAAAGCCTCCGAGAGGTTTTTACAAGAGCACTCTCAGGGTCTCTCTTTGGCTCAAAACCTTGCAGCAGCTCCCATTTCTGGCCATGGAAAAGTCAAGGTCCTTACAGTGGTTATGAGGCCCTGTAATCTGCCATCTCGCTGGTCTCCCCCTCTCTCTCCCTTTCTCACTGCTCCAGTTGCACAGGGCTTCTTGTTGTTCCTTAAACATGCCAGGCATGCACCCATCTCAGGGCCTTTGCACATGCTATTCCTTCTGTCTGGAGCGCTCGTTCCCCAAATATTCATCCGTGCACATGGGTGTGAACCTGTGCAGCTACACAGGGCCCCACACTTACAAGGACCTTGTGCTTAGTTTAATGCTCTGCCATTGTCATCTTGAAATTCTTAATACATTTGAACGAGGGCCTCATATTTATTTTACCCTGGGCTCCACAAATTATGCAGCTGGGCTTGACAACATGCCTACTTCCTCACTTCCTTCAAGTCTTTACTCAGGTGTTCTCTTTGCCAAGGGGCTTTCTCTGGCTACCCTGCTTAAGATTGCAGCTCTGGCCCCAAGACGGCAATCCTTCCCTCCTTCTTTGCTACAGTTTCTTCCATGAATCCTTCTATCATACTGCAAATTTTACCTACGAGTATTTATTTAGTGTGTCATCTGTCCTCTATGAAGACAGGGTGTTTTTTTGCTTGTTTGTTTTTGTCTGTTTTGGTCACTTTTTTTAAAGATTTATTTTATTGTTTTTGACAGAAAGACAGAGAGAAGGGGGAGGGCCCAGAGCAATCTCTATAGTTGCACATCATTAGTTTTCAACATGGTTTCATTCCACAGGTGGGTGCAGGGCTGTGCAGGGTTGGGAAACAGGCAGGGGGTGCGCCCCCATGAACTTGGGGCTTCCCACATGAGAGGCATGCCCCAGGTGGGAGCCGAACCTGGGGCCTCCCATATGAAAAGCTTGCCTTGGCAGGAACTGAACTGGAGTGAGAAGCACACTCCAGTTCAGCATATGGGTCCACACAGGCTGTGGGCCAGGACCCAAACTCAATCCTCGGACCCTGGAACTACAATGTGAGTGCTCAACACGCTGAGCCATCCTGGCTTCCCGGGTCACTGTCGTATCTCTCTGGGATTTGGGATTTGCTTGGTCAGACTGCCTGGCTGTTAGATTTGCAATCTTTCTCCAAGCCGCCCTTCACACCATGACCTGCAGAGGGCGCTGTCCAATACCGCCCTCTCCTGCCCAATTCCTGTCACTGGGATGGTTCATTTCTCCAGGCAGCTCTTATTTGATGGGAGAACCAAAGACAAAGGGAAGAGAGAAGTTCAGAAGCTGTGGGGCCACCAAGGAGAGGCTCCTGGTCCACTTCAGCAGTGCTTTCCTTTTGGCTCATTGTGGGTGAACAGGTAAGGTCACTCACAGCTGAAAGTACCTGGGCTGGGGACTCCGGGCTGCCCAGGTCTGCCTGATGGGCATACGTACTGGGAGCAGATCCATGTTGAAAAGCTATGCCCACAAGTAGCCACAGGGTCCTTCTACTGCTAGGACTCAGAGTCACTTAACTTCAAACACCAGCATTCACTGTAAACAAACCATTTCTTATTCAAAAGAGTCTTTTAAACTGAATTATATATGTTAAACTGGTCGTTTTTTAATACTATTTTTTAATGCAAGAGTATAGCACTACAATGGTAGGGATTGAAGAGTTTAAAAGGCTAACCTGGGAGCCAAATAGTGAATTCTACCTTGGGTTTTATGGCACCATTTTAGTTTATTGTTTGTTTTGTTTTGTTTTTCGGATGACCATGTGTTTTTGAGAGCAAACATTTAGCCTAAGAATTTTTGGAACCCAAAGTATTTACAAGTTGTTTCTTAATGCAGAACATCTCTGGAATTCTTCATTATTTTAAAACTTCCACAACCATATGGTAAAGCCAACACCTTGAGAACAGGACATCCTAATCTATTTCTTTGCACCTCCAGCAGTGGTTATCATTGTGTTTACTGAGCCCTTGTCACTGTTCTTAGTGATTTATGCTGCATTATTTCATTTCATCATTATAATAATAAGGTAGGTTTTGTAAGCACCCTCATTTAATGGATGAACAGCTGAGACTTAGAGCAGCTGGGTGATCTCCCAAAGCCATGCAGCTGGGAAATGGCAGAGCCAGGATTTGAGTGAGGTCTGTGTGACGCCAGAGCTGCCACAAAGACCCTGGGAGAGGGGTGCTGGGATCCAAGTCCCACTGAGTGTTGGGTGCTGTACTGAGTACCACAGGGGTTGTGGGTGAGAGGGCATGGTCATGGGGCCTATGCACAAGAATCAGACCAGCACACAGAGGACAGTAAAACAAGAAAGACTGTGACTAGTTGGTGAGGAAGGGAGGCCAGTGGGTCAGAGGGGTGAGCAAGAGGTAGACATGGGCTCAGACACCTGCCTGCTGGGCTTCTCTCACTTTAGGGGAGTTGCTTAAATCTTTCTTTAAAGATTTATTTTTATTGCTTTGACAGAGAGTGAGAGAGATACAGAGACAGAGAGAACGGGGAGAGTCCAGAACAGTCTCCATAGTTGTACATCATTGGTTTTTCCACACAGTTTCGCTCCACAGGTGGGTGCGTGGCTGCACAGGGCAGGAACTGGGCTGGGGTCTCACTTCGGTGAGAACTGAACTGGGGGCATTCCCCAGTTCAGCATATGGGTCCACACGGGCCGGGGCCGGGATTTGATCCTCAGTCCCCAGGGCTGCAAAGTGAGCGCCTAACCCACTGAGCCATCCCAGCTTCCCTTAAGTCTTTCTTTAGATTTGCTTTCCTCATTTGTAAAATGGGAGTATTTGATAATAGCCGCACAAGCTAGCTAATAGGGTTGTTGTGGGCCTCTAATGAGATAATGCAGCTTTCCAAGGGGGTGTTGGAGCGTGGGGGCCAGGAACACCTGCCGAGCATCATGGGCCTAATTCACACCAGGCACAGAGGATGGAGCCAGATGGACTTGAGAGCACATGTCCTGATGCAACATTGCTGCCTTGTTCCTTACCTCTGAACACTAGTCTCTGAAAAATAGGAATAATATTATATGAGATAATCTGTCTGGCATATAACAGGTGCCCAAGAAATGGGGGTGCTCACTCTACCTTTCAAAGCCAGCCTGGACGGCCCTCTCCAGGGGCATTTTCCCAGGCTAACCAGGAGGGGGCAGCAGGGAGCCATCCAGCAGGAAGGACTCCTGGGGGACCACAGCTAGGTAGGCAGGCTTGGCTCTAGTCCTGGCTGAGAAGTAGAGTTCAGCTGGCCTCTAAGTAGAGACCCCCACCCATGACCAGTTTTCTTTGAGGGCTATTCCCCTCTGATTGCACTGGATAAAATCTCCAGAGCTTTTCCCTGGGTGTCCCCAGTAGGCTGGGAATTCCTGGCTGACTGCCCTGGGGTGAATGCTTCTAGAACATCCCTGGGGATATGGGTGGGCCTTTGTGCACTGGGAATTTCCAGGGAGGTTCATCTCTAGGCCAGGTCAAGTTTCCCAGTCCACACCATGCCTCACATGCAGCAGAACACTCAACGGGGTGCTTATTTGCTTAGTTCCTCCCATTAGATGTGGGCTCCAAAAGAGCAATGTCTGTGAGTCTTACTCCTTGCTCTGTCTCCCCTCTGAGCATCTGGTCCCCAGTAGGTGCTAAAGAAATGAGCGGTCCAGTGACTGCGTTTGCCTGGAGGTCATTTTGCCTGCTCCTCACTGGGAACCACAGCTCTGTTTTCTACATGGTGAGCTCCCCTCTCCTCCCCCACACCCCTTGAATGTCTATACTAGAGTCCAGCAAGGAGGCTGGCACAGGGGTTGAGCTCCAGGATTGGGCTGAGACAATATCGACCTGCTAGGACTTCACGTTAACACTGAGGCCTTGGCCATTTTCCCCTATGGCTCTTATCACCTAGTGGAGAGAGCCTCAAGCCCTTAGCCTTGGCTGGGAACCCTGCACCATACATACCTGCTGACCTCTATGAATACTCAGTGCCCCACCCACCCCTAACCCAGTTTATCAACTCCTGGCCTCATGTCTCTTCCAGTCCCTTCCATCCTCCTCAGAGAGGTCTTCTTAGCCACCTCCTCTTGCCTCCATCCACTTAGAACTCACTGCTACCCGCTTAGGGTCCCTACCACACCCCTCACATATATGCACTGAAGCACCTGCCCCTGACATGACTGGCTACCTGGCTCGCCACGGGACTGTGAGTTCTGCAGGGCAGGAGCCCTCAGCAGGTTTCGGAGCCCATGTCTACCTCTTGCTCACCCTTCTGGCCCACCGTCTAGTCACGGTCTTTCTTATTTTACTGTCCTCTATGCTGCTCTGATTCTTGCTCGTAGGCCCTAAGCTCATGACCCTCTCACCCTACAGCCCCTGTGCTGCCAGCACAGCACCCAAAGCCCAGTGGGACTCGAATCCAGCACCCCTGTCCCAGTGTCTGCAAGGCAGCTCTGACATCGCGCAGACCTCACTCAAATCATCCCCACCCCATGGGCATGCAGGGACTGGCAGAGCCAGGCAGTGAATGTTTGTAGAACGAACGAGGCTTACCCATTGGCCCCCAAAGCCCTCTGCCCATGGGTTCCCCAACAGGATATGGGGATTTCCTCCAGGACATCCTGCTGCGTCCTCACACCCACCCCACCGGGACAAGATGTTCCAGAACACCTCCAGCGGCCGCTGCCCTTTAGCCAGCTCTGAGATGCCATTCTCCTGTCACCACAAAGCACAGGCTGTGTTCCCTAAGCATAGCTTCATCCTGACAGCCCCAGGCTCAGGAAACGTGCACGGCTCCTTGTGATACGCCGCATTATAGCTAAGCTGGATTCCTGTAAGTTCTCCAAGAGGGCCAGTGCCACCTCTTAGGCCACCTCCTGGCCCACGAGTTCCCTCATACCTGTTGTTCTCCTCAGAACAAGTTCCCCTCCGGTTCAGGACCAGCTCTTGCTCATTGGGGCCCCAGGGCCTTTGCTCAGGCTGTTCGTACCAGAACACCAGCCCCCTTTGCCCTAATTCTCGTCTGCAGACCTGCCTGCCTGCTGGAGCCCTCCTTCACTGGCAGTTCAGAAGGACTCCCCAACTCTTCCACTGCTCAGTCGTCAGCCTCTACTCCTGAACAGGCTGTGAGCTCCTTATACCTCTTCACGCTCCTCTGCCCCACTTGGTGCCCAGCAGAGGGCTGAACGTGTAGCAGGCACGCTATCAAGTCTTCAGATCGTTGCCGGATGGTGAGGGAGGGCTGAGGGTGAGCACCAGGTGGCCCCCGACCCCAGGTCCAATGGGGGCCTTACCTCCAGTACTCCTCACTGGGGCTGGTCCTCTGGAGGGTGTGGTTGAGCAGGTGGGAGAGGTTGCTGGGCAGGGTGGCAGGCCGGGAACCGTTGGTGAGGTTGGAGGCATCCAGCACACCCGCGCAGTCAGGCGAGTTCCAGGGGTTATTGCAGTAGGCCCAGGGCAGCACGTGCGTCATGGATGAGAAGAAGTAGTAGAAGGCAATGCAAATGACCACGTTGTAGTAGATGCCGATATACGTAGACACCACCATCATGCCATAGCCCACACCTGGGAGGGGCGAGTAGGGAGAGGGCAGCAGCCTCACACATCTAGCTGAAGGAAGTGAGGTTCATTTCAAAGGGCTCAAGGGGCAGGTTTTCACGGAGGGCCACGGGAAGGACAGGTCAAGGCTCTGGCAGGGGCAAGCTGCGGGGGTGAATGGGTTTTGTGTACGCACATGGTAGCGAGGGAGGGCGGAGGCCAGGAAAACATGGATACCAGCAGGTGTCCACGGCCTGGGCATTGATGCGGGGCTTGGGGTCAGCACCAGGGCTCCATAGGGGTTGGTCGTGTTTGTACAGATGGGCGAGTCTGCACAGCTCACAGAGGTGTCTGTGTGTGTGTGTGTGTGTGCGCCCACCCCACCCAGGCCTCACCTTTAAACATGGGGCTGATCCTCCAGACCCCCAGGCAGCCCTGACTTGCAAACTGGCCGAAGGAGAGCTCCATGAAGAAGAGAGGGATCCCGCAGAATATCAGCATGATGAAGTAGGGGAACATGAAGGCGCCTGGCAGGTATGGAGAGGGCTGGCTCAGGGGTGGGTTGGGGGATCCCGCCCACTTGCTGCTCAGAACCCAACAGCCAAACCTTTGTGACTGGCTAGGGCGAGAGGAGGGTGCGCCTCGCACTGAGCAGGAGCCTGGCTCTGAGGCCCACTAGCCACAGCCTGTCTTTGATCTTAGCAGAGGCTCCCGGGAAGTCTGCTCTGAGCCGAACTCAAGCCCCTGAGCCACCAGTGAGGTGGGATTTGACGGCTTAACCAAGCCATTTCACAAACATAAGTTACTGGGATGCTCAGAAGTCCCTGAACTATTTAGGGGGTGTTCAAGACAGAGGATAGCAGACAGGGAACCCTGGGAGTATGCTGTGCTTTTCTCCACCTCTCCTTACTCTGAGGGAGCAGGCTGGCAGGCCAGGGCCCAAACAGCAGCCTGCCAGGGTCAGGGGTGCTCTTTGCCTTGGGTAGAAGGCACATAAGCCAGGATGGGGGCAAATGTCAGGGCTAGAAGCCAGCCTGTCTGAGTGGAGTTTGTGCCAGGGAGTGGGTGGCCCAGGCTCTGCTGAGTGGGCTCTATCCAGGTGGGTAGTCCCTGCCCTGTGCCCACTGGGTACCTCCCCCGTTGCGATAGCAGAGGTATGGGAAGCGCCAGACATTGCCCAGGCCCACGGCATAGCCCACGCTCGTCAGTACAAACTCGATCTGGTTGCCCCAGTTGCCCCGTTTGAGGTTCTGGTCCCTCTTGGTGGCCTCGCTGGGCACAGCACCATTCTGTAGAGACAGGAGAGAAGCTACTATCAGTAAGGTATTTGCGCTCCCATGCCTGACCCTCTGTGTGTCCCCCAGCGGCGACACTGGGGACCCGCCAAGCTCCCACCCCCACACTGGGCTTCCCCTCTGCTGGCAGGAGCTGCAGGCAGGCCTGGCAGAGGAGGGAAGCCGGGAGGAGCGACTGCCAGAGGGCGCCAAGCAGGGCCTCCCTCACCAGCCCCCCAGCACCCGTGCCGGGGCCCCAGCCCACCTGAGCAGCTACTCCCAACATCTGACAGGTGGGACACTGAAAGGGAGCTAGAAGGGAGAGTCCCCACACCCCAGCCCCTCTAAAACATCCCCGTTTCTCTACGGGTGAGAATCTGGGAGCAGCTGAGCCTCATACCAAGCAGCCAAGTCTGGCTGGGCACAAAGGGACCTGTGTCCAGACAGCACCCCCACCAGCCACCACCACATCGCCAGGCAGAGCACGCTGCCCACCACAGGCGGCTGCAGAGGAAAGGATGCTGGAGCCCTCCCCCAGCTAAAGGCTTTCTCCTGGGGGCACAGGGTGGGCAGGGCTATGTATGAGGTGAGGGAAAGTGGGGAGCAACGGAGTTGGGCCAGACCTGGGGAGGGCATTCTGGGACTCCAGGTGGGAGGGCCCAGTGGAGCCATCTATATTGCCCATGGCTGGGGAGGGGTCCCTGGGGAAGCTGACCTGCGCTGGGTGGTGCTGACCATGAGATGGGGGGGAAGACCAGAGTTGCAGGCACCACACTAGGCTTGGAGGACAGACTCTGCTCAGGGAAACAGAGGGTGTGACTCCAGGAAAGGGTCTCTGAACTGAGACCGGGAGCTGCAGAGGAGGGCGCTGGTCAGGAGGGGCTGATAAGGGGCTTTGCCCCAAGGAAAGGATGGCAGACCTGCCCTGGGGGACTGCAGAGTTGGGCTGGGTGGCCTGAGCCTCCTCCACCCCCACCAGGGTAGCCCCCTTTGGGGCCCCACCCCCACTGTTGCAAGTGGCTCAGCAAGTCCCTTTATAAGTGTGAATGTGCCCCTTCTACCCAGGTAAGCAGGAAATCAAGCTACCTTGAGCCAGACTCGGAGGGGTCAGAGGGTTCTCACTAACAGACATAGGGACCCCCAGAGCCACCAACAGAGAAGCACAGAGAGTCCTTGAATGACAAAGACAGACTCACAGAGATGGGCTATTTTCCTGAGAAAAGGACAGGAGCCCGTGGAGGACACACAGGATCAGAGACAGAGCAGCAGGGCCTCTGAGGGACAAACTGCAGTGACACCCGACCCTCAGCTTGACAGAGACATATTCAAGGACAACTGTCATGCTGGCCAATAAACAAAGAGGCCGGGTGCTTGGAAATGCTATCGGACCCTGCCACTGACTGACAAACACAGAGGAGAGGAATGGCCTCTTGCGGATCTGGGCGCGTTCCGCAAAGGCACTGGGGATGCAGACATAGGAGACTCCCATGTCCGGTGGAGGCCCCAGCCGTGGATCTCCCACAGTGGATACATTTGTCCCTCTGGGCTGGCACACCATGCATGGGCACTACAGTACAGACACCCCTGTACAGCGACCATTCTGCATACTTAACCCAGCATGGTCTCCAGCAGAGATGCTGACCCTCACACCCTCCTAGGACGTTTGGGGACACAGTCCCAGGAACCACAGGGTCCTCTTCAAGAAGCACCCAGAGCAAGTGGCAAGCTGAAAGGGCCCGCATTCATTCTTCCGTGCCACCACGGAGAAGTACGGACACCTGCTATGTGTCAGGCCTTGCACGGGGCACTAGGAATTCAGCAGTGATCAGACACCTTACCTACTCAGAGCTAGAAGTCTAGAGAGGAGCAAGCCATCGATGAGATAAACACCTAATTTTTAGATGCAATTCCAACGTGATCACAAAGGGGAATTTCTCGAGTCACAGGAGTGTGAAGGAGGACAGAGGTGGGGGTGGGAGCAGGGTGAGGTCAGGAAAGGTCTCCCTAATGGAAGCTTAAAGGCCAGCGTGGCTCTGGGAGAGGGTGGCTCACAGCTCAAGTGTGCCTTCTGTGACAGACCCTTACAGAATCCTGCCTTCGTGTCACCACCTCCCAGGCCTCCTTTTGGACAGGCCTAGCAATACCACAGGGTCAGGGGGTATTTTTTCAGAGGAGTGAGGCCTGCTTGAGGTAGTTTATTCATTCCAAACCAATCCCAACCAAATAGGGCTCCTATATATTGCCCCTACAATAACAGTTTTATTCTGTCCAAGGCTTGTTTACTTAGGGGCACAATGGGGGATTGTGCCAGCTGCAGAATACGTGGGTAGGGTCATGCAGCAGTGGTTACAGCTGTAAAAGAGACAACCCAGGGTCCAGGATGGCCTCACGGGCAGGGCAAGGGCAAGGCCCCTGGAAGACAGGGAGGTCCCCAGGGCTTGAAGTTTGAGGCCTCTCTCCTGGTCCCAGGCCCCTCACGAAGTGCAGCAGGAACCGACTTGGATCTCTGTGGCCTGCTCCTTCCCTGGCATGGAGGGGACTGGGAGGGTAGTGATGCCCCCAGCCACGCGCCACGGGCAGTCGCTCCACCAAGCAAGCCATCAAGAGCCAGCGCGCTCTAATGAGCCGCACACCACTGAGCATGCGCCAACCCGTTCCGCTCCGTTGGCCACACAGGGGAGCCGGCAGCCCTCAGGACAGGGGCCTGGAACTGGGGGTTGGGGATTGTGCTCTGGTGGGAAGTGACCCCCAATACTAGGGGTTTGCTGTGCAGGAGGAGCTTGACACGCCGTACCCATCTTCTGCTTCCCCACCTTGATCTCAGCACTGGGAACCCCATCTGTAGGAGCTGTGGCAGGGATGCCACCTGTGGGTGGAGCCCACAGCTAAGCCTCTGACTTCAATTCCAGCCGGAGCTATGTTCAGGGGGCCTGGCTGGTCAGGGAGGGCTTAGCTCTCAGCAGAGGACAGAGCAAACCTACTTTTCTCCAAGTAATGGAAGGGAAGGATCTCCAAAATGCTCTGTGGGTGGTGTTACAGGGCCTCTAGTTCCCTTCCTTCTCCAGCCCCACTGTGGGGACTCCCTGCCACTTCCTTTCTGGGCAGGAAGGCCCAGGCTGGTGAGTCTTTTTCAAGACTGCATAGTGTTTTTCTTCTTGCATAATCTTCCCTGTTCTAAGCCTCTCATTTTCTTGATCTGCTGGGTGGACGGCCGTGCCACTGCTATGAACTGTCCCTGCAGTGGTTGCGGCTCTAAGGTGCCCACGAAGGAATCCCTTTGTCGAACCCCTCACAGTTTGACCCAGGTGGTGGCCCCGGATGCCTAACCCAGCTCAGCCCCACTGGACTGGCCAGGCCCTGGGCCTCTCCTGCCCATCACTCGTCTCCCACTGTCTGCCCTTCACTGCTCTCCCTCCCTCCCTTGCTCACACCTTGGTGGTGAATTAAACCATGGTGGCCTGGAGCCCCTATTCATGGGCGCCTCTTCCCCAGGCTCCCTGGCCAGCCCCTACCCTCACCCCTGACTCCCTGGCCATGGGCCTGGGGGTTGGTCTCCCGGATGAGGACCACCCCCTGCCCTGCAACTGAGCTCCCCCAGGCTGGAGTGCAGGCTTTGGCGCTTTCTTTCCATGGCTGAGTGGCCCCCACCATACAGAGGCACACACCCATCAGACCCTCAGATGCCCCTTCCCCGAAGAAGCAGTCACTCAAGTAGCAGTGTCCATCCCTGCACAAGGACTTGTGACCTGTCTTGGGTTCACAACCCCCACCGCCAGCAGTCACCTGTATAAATCCTTTACAGAGCCCTCTGCTATGTATAAGGCTGTTCAGCTCTGAGGTCAGAATCTGAATCTCCCACCATGCCCTGGGCTTAGTCAGGTGAGACCCTGCACTGGTGTTAGAATCTCGGAGTTCCAAGGCCTGCTCCTCCAGTGACCCTGGGCAAGTCACTTCCACCCTTGACATCTTAGCACCCTTATCTATGAAATCAGGGGAGGGGAAGCTGGGATGGCTCAGTGGCTTAAGCACTTGCCTTGCAGCCCCGGGGTCCAAAGATGGACTCCTGGCCCATGCAGTCCCATATGCTGAACTGAGGTGTGCTTCCCATGTGGGAGGCCCCCAGTTCGGTTCTTTCTGGGGTGAGCTTCCTATGCGGGTGGCCATCAGCCCAGTTCCTGCCCTGCATGGCCCCCAGCCCACCTGTGTGGAATGAAACTGTCGAAAGCTGATGAAATACAACTATGTTCTCGGCCCTCCCCCTTTGCTCGCTTGCACACTCTCTCTCTTTCTCAAAACAATAAAATAAATCTTTAAAAAAAAAAAAAAAAGAAAAGAAAAGAAATCAGGGGAAAGACTGGACAACCTCACTAGACCTAATATTCTATAGTCTGCCTTGCCTAGAAGTTTGCTATTTCTGACTCTCCTATATTTCCATTAGTTCCCACTAGCTTTCTAGACTATTTTAAAAATATGTTGTTATTGTTTTTTCCCCCTGATTATAAAAGCATTATAAGCTTATCTCACTCACACACACTTATACACACACACACACAGAGGAAACTACAGCAAAGTGTAAAAGAGAAAGCAAAGCTGCAAAGCCGGCTCCCAGAGGTGACCCTGACCACGATCACCACAGGATGCACCCCTCCTGTCTCCATGCAGACTTAGCGAGGGCCCAGATTTCTATCGGGGGCGCTGCTCTGGCTCCTAGATCAGTGTCCACTGGATAGTTTTGTGAATTGTGAGCTCCCTCCTCCTGCTCTCAGCGGACACTGAGGAATCCTGGAGCTGCCTGGCTGGGCGGGCCCCGCTGGGACCTAGCAGGCTTCTTGTTTGGGCCTCTGCAGCCCCAGGGTTTGCTCATGGGATGAAGTCCATCCAAGACAAACTTTAGGGAGGAGAACGGGCAAGACCCCACATCCCAGACTGACCTTGAGCCAAATCTAGATCACTGGCAACTTTCTCTGCGCCTCAGGGGGAAATTTAAGCAGAACAGCCATTACAGTAAATTGTGGCTGCACAGAGCCCACAACGTCCTTGCACCCCTTGGTTCTTGTTCCCCCAGTTTTCTCCCATCAGTCCAGGGGCCCAGCTGTCCCTTAGGTAGCACCTTTCCTGCAAATGATGGAGCCTTCACCTTTCACCTGGTCTCACTACAGGAGTGCGACTATGGGAAAATTTACCCAAGGCCTGATCAGTATGAAGAGACGATTAGTACCTCCTGCCTCAAGAAAAACCTCAGGGTAACCTCTGGGCACCTGTCCAGGCCCACATATAGCAGGTGGGAGAGGCAAGGGAATGCCTTGTGCTATATCACCCCAGAGCCATAATTGGCAGAGAATGACCTGCCCGTTTTGTGGATAGCAGACAGAAGACATGCCCTTCTCCCACCAGGCATGCCAGGCTCTGCTCCAGGCCCTGGGGAGCAGTGATGGCGGCCACTGGGTGGGCCCTGCCTCTGCCCTGCAGGAGACCTGCAGCCTGCCCTGTGCTGCAGTGGCTATGGGCAGTCTCTACCTGTCTGCTGGCAGTGGGCTGGCACTCTGGGAAGTGGCTTTGGCTTTTGACCCTGGCAGTCCTGAGATTTGAATGCAGCCGGGCATAATGTTTCTTCCAAACTCAACCTATGTCTCCCCAGAGGACATTCCTTCTTTTGCCCTTTGAAGGTCAAGTCAGAATCCCCTACAGGGAGAAGGGTGGCTTTCCTGGTCCTCTCACCCTCGCTGTCATCAGCCCCATTGTGCCTGACATCCCTGCCGATCCCTAGCTTCCTGGGATGAGGGCACAAGGGCACCCACCCGCCCGGCACTGGACACTGGTGAACGTTCTGTGGGGTCTCTCTCCTTCCAGCTGAGAATCTTGCTCCGTCCTCTTCCCCAACCTCTGCACTGACTCCATGTCCCCCTGCCCCCTCACCCACTCTCCCCATAGGAGTAACTGCCGTGGCACAGACAATGGGGCTGTATTGATTAGTACAATTCCTGGGCACCTCCGGCCCGTCTCCCCGGGAGCTAGGACAATGCAGCTTTGATACACAGAGCAGATTCTCAGCAGGTCCTTGGGCTGGGGGAGCCCTCACACCCCCACTCTCCTCCCCCTTGCCCCCACCACACAGCTAAGTCTTCCTGCACTCCTTCGCACAGTTACAACTTTCTGGGTCACTTTGGCTGCTGTCTGTCTCGCTCACTGGCTGTGCCTGCCCCTCCCTGGCAGGGACCACTCGGCCCCTCTCTCCACCCCCAGCCCAGTCTCCCAGCCTGCCTGGCACTAGCCAGGGGGTCTTGACCTTTTGGGAGGTGACTGACCTGTTCTGGGGAAGAGGGGGCCAGCAGTCCATGAGCTATAGCCATCCTGGTGAGCACTCAGAGAGGGGCACGCGTGTCTCCACGGCTCATTCACACCTCTGCCAGCTCCAGGCGACACTGATGCATCCTCTGCCTCTCCCACTGCCGGCCTGGCAGCGTCAATTACTTTCACCTCATCTCCTCCCGGAGCTCTGCCTACCCCTCCCCTGGCCCTCCCCCTCCGGCCAGTCCCCATGCAGCCCAGTGTGAGTGCTCCAGAGCTAGAGTGAGGCATGGGGTTTGTTGTGTTTTTCCCTTGTTCCCAGCAAGTTATTGGAACAGAAAACACACACATGCTCACAGCCATAGAGTGAGGCAGAGAGGGCGCGGGCGAGTGAGAAGGCGGCCCACTTCTCTCCCAGAGCTGGGCCTCAAGGGCCCGATGCGTCTGAGCCCGTGGGCCTGGTATGTGGCAGGCTCCTGGTAGGGTCGTCAGGTGCCACTGGTGAAAGGGCAGAAAGAAGGGCGCTGCCAAAGCATCTTAGACTTCTTAGAGTGGTGTGGGTGGGGCATGCTGGGCCCCGTAGCCATCCCCCAACCCCAGACTTGGGGGTCCTCAGTCTTTATAGGTGAAAGGGACTGACTGTGCAAGAAAGCTCTGGTCTAGCGAACTGTGCCTTCACCTGTCTGATGGAAGATGGCATTAGCCAAGAGGGTGGTCACCACAGGGTCCAGAAAAGGGGGGGACACAGAATAAGGGCCCTTGGGGATTTGTACCGTGTTGCCCAGAACCTGAGCCGTTGCTCTGGGAGTGTGTGCTGCACGGGCTGGGTACAGGCCAGCAGGTGTCACCGTGACTGAAGTGGGATATGACTCAGACCCGTTCAGTCCTCTGAGGCCACACTCACTGGTCAGTGTCCAGCTGCTGGTGAGACACCACAAGCCAGGAGCCAGGAAGGTGAATGAGAGAGAGTGTTCTGGTCCTGAGGAGGCATCGCTGTCTTTGAAAATCGATAGGATCTTAGTAAATGCCCATCAAGTGGAAGCATGAATGGATTCTGATGTAAAGAACAGCTTTCCTGTGAGTTCGCAGTGGGTGGTGACCCCAAAGGAAGCACAGCAGGACGACATTGAAATGTAAAGGGCACCGGTTTTAGAGTCAGATGGGCCTGGGTTCAAACCCCAGCTCTGCCAGTTTCTTACTTAGGCGAGTCACGTGACATATCTAGTGCCTTCATCTCTAAAGTGGGAATAATGTTCACACATTATTGACTCTAGCGAGCATTAGGAATAGTAACAGATAACACATATTAAGCATTTATTATGAGCCAGACACTGTTCTAAACACTTCACACATATTAACTTATTTAATCCTCCCAACAACCTCTTGAGGTAGATACATTATTATCCCCATTGTGGGGGCAAGACAGGGACCAGCCTTGGCTCAAGCAAGTATTCTAAGAATGGCCTCACTCCACTGACTCGGCGCTCACTGGGCCAGCCTTAGGACGCGCTCTGCCGACTTCCTGCGGGCACGGACGGAGGGCCAAGGCCCTGGCTCGGCCACTGGCTCCAGGAAGGCCCAGTCACCCATGATGCCCAACTGCTCACTTCCACCCAGGGTGGGCTCTGGGTTCTGGCTGCCCTGGCCTGGGCTGGGTGCCCAGAACAGGCAGCCCTGGCTGGACAGCTTTCTCTGGCTCTGGCCATGGGGACAGGAGGCGGCAGGAGCCCAGCTGGGCCCTGGCCGTAATGAGGCCTCATTAGTGGGATCCAGCTGCTCCAGCCCCACTTAGGGAGGCCGGCTCCCCCAGCCCCCACTTCTGACTTTTCTTAATAAGAGTGGGCATGTTTCCAGAGGGGCAAGGAGTCTAGGGGCTTGTTGTACCCTGTGACTCTGGGGGAAGGTCCTGCTGAGCTAGGACTGAGAGGTGCTGGGGATGAGCGAGGGGAGCTCAGGGAAGGGGAAGGCACAGAACTGAGTAGGTAGGCTCCAGGGAGGGTGGGGAGGGGGAAAGACCAAGGCAAAGGGAGGGCAGGGGCCTAGGTCCGGAAGGAAGCCTGAGGAAGGTTGGGCCTCGTCCTTTGGCTCTAGATAGTGTCCATTTCACTGGGGAGGGGTTGGTGCATATCTAGGATCATCTAGCTGTCCTGGCTAGGAGAGCACCTCCTCTGGGTTAGGTCTTACATAAGGAAAGCATCTACTAGGTGCCAGGACCTGGCACAGATGTGTTATCAGAGCACCCGCTATGAGCCACGTCCAATGCTGGGAGAGCTCTCACTGTGTGTCAGTGCCATGCCCGCAAGCCTGTGGTGTGCTAGGTCCTGCACTAGGGGATGACTCACAGATGCCAAATTCTAGGTCAGGTGAGGACCCGAGGTATGCCCGGCCCTGAGCAGGGTGAGTGTCGATTGTGTGCCTTGTACTGTGCTAAATGAGCGCCCACTGTGTGACAGACTCTATACTAAGGGAGTGCCCAATGTAGACCAAGTTCTTACTAGTTGAGCACCTGCCTCATGCTGGAACTTGCGCCAGGTGAGTTCCTAGTAGGTGACAGGCCTTCTACCAAGGGAATGCCCAATGTGTGCCAAGACTTGTGCTTGGTGAGCACTTAATATGTGTCAATCTTATGCTAGTTGAACACTTGCCACATGCCAGGACTTGAGCTGGGTGAGCACCCACTGTGTGCCAGGCCCTGGGACAGATGCTACAAACAAAAGATGTCCAACTGTCATGTTAAAGCAGAACAGAACAGGTCAGGGTGGGGCAGCCCCAGGCAGCCTGCTGTGTTTGCAAAGCCTTCTGGGATGATTTAAATGCTCTGACACCCAGGGCCCTAGCCTGGGTGACTCTTAGTTATCACGAGGCTTCCCAGTGCAGAAGCAACCAATGAGCTCAAAGACATGGGGAGAAACCCAGAAGGCTCACCAAGGCCTCTGTTGCTCAAGACACTGTATGAGAAGGGAGCTGGCATGGGGGGAGTAACTGAGTCAGCCAGCTTATGACCTGGGTGTAAGGCTGGAGGGTTAAAGCTGACCCAGTGGGGCTCTCCTGTCCTGGGCTCCTCTCTTCCAGTGCCCTGTCCTCTGAGCCCTAAGAAGGCTCACCCCACATGTGTAGATATTAGGTCTCCATGGAAGGACTCCACCCCTCACCCCCACCCCATGCCCCTAAGCATCCCAGCTGCTCCCAGGCTTGGAGGCACCCTGGCCATCTGGGTTCTTGCACAGCCTTGCCCTAGTTGCTGCTGAGGCGTGAGGGAGGCAGCTGAGCTGGCCTGGCAAAGACCATCTGGGCTGGGAGTGGGGGGAGGTACATGTGCAGCAGGCATGTGGGCCTGGGTACGTGCTGGCAAGTGACTTGTTCCTCCACAGGGCACCTGCCTGAAGAAGAGCCTGGCAGACGCTCCAAGGATGGCACAGGGTGTCTGTAGACACTGAAGGGACCTGGGGGGCCATGTCCTCACACCTAAACCTGGGGCAAGGGGGATGAAAGTGAGGATACCATTCTCACAGTGAAGCCCACTCCCTGCATTATCAGGGCACAAACAGTGACAGAAGCCACAGACCTGGGGCGGTCCAAAGGTCACTGGCTTATCTGCATGGCTGTCAATACCCTCTGTCCTGCCTCACTGTGGCATTTAGAGAAGGGGCATGTCTGAAAGAAGCGTCCTTAGTCACTTGTCCCTAGGAGAACACAGAACCTAATGAAGTGTTGGTTGAGCTACCTAGGTTAGCTAGAAGGGATGGCCTCCTCAGTGGCTGTGGCCTAGAGACAAGTACTGAATGGAGGAGGCTTCAGTTCCAAACTGGGGCCAGGAATAGCAGAAGAGCGTAGCCCAAGGTCATCGGCAGAGCTGAAAAAGAGGCAGGAATAGAATCTCGAGCAACCACCGGGGTACCCAAGGGACAGATGCTATGTGCCTCAAGTGCAGCAGCAGCAAGCAGAAGTCAAAGGGCAGAGGGCACGAGGAAAGCAAGTTCCAGCTATCTTTAGGCACATCCTGGTGCTGGGAACAGAGTCCCAAGGCAGTGTTCGATTCCACAGACCGGCTGGCCTGAGGTTCCAGGAAGCTCAGCTCCAGCAGGGTTTCTGGGACATTGAGATTCAGACTCCCTATGGCCCATGTGGGTCCCATATCTCTCCTGCCTGCTCACCCCAGTCCTTTCAGGGTCACTCCAGAGAAAGAAGGCCAGCAAGGGAGTACACAGAAGGTTTCTTAGGTTTCATGGGGCCCAGATTCTTCAAATAGGAAGGGGCAGGGCCCATTTCCTTGATAGGCCCGTGGCAATTCCAAGACTTCTCTGGGAAAGGGGAGGCCATTCTTGGTTCACTGCAACATTCACCCATTGCAAGTGTTTAGGTCATGAGATCTCCATCTCCGCCTATTTCTGAGCACCCAGAGCTCAGGCTGGCTTAGGAATACTTTGAGAAGCTTGGTTCATACAGTCTTGTTTCAACCAAAAAGAGGCCAGACCAGAGCAGGTGTGAGGGGCAGGATGGAGGGGCGTGAGCCTGGAGTAGAGTCACCTAACTCCCTCCCTGAAAACCATTCCTGCAGGCCAGGTACTTGGAGTCCCAGAAATCTTTGATGATAGATGGCTTGGGTTGGGAGGACTCAATAGACACCCTAGGTAGGCTAATCAATCCTTAATTGAATGAGAAAAGCAGCAAAAGGAATTGATGTGGGGAAGGGAGGGGCCAAGGGAGGGGCCGCGATCAGTCACTGGCTTCCTCCCCTGCAGCAGCCAGTCCCTGAGGCAGGATCCCAAGAGAAGAATTACAACCATTGGCCTGGAGTAGGATCTGGCATCTTTTCCCTGGTTCCTTATGCCAGTGCCACCCTGCTCTGTCCATCAGTGTGAGTCAAAACCCCTACCAGGCCCTGCCCTTGCCCTCTGCTTTTCACGCTCCCTTATCACCTCCTCTCCTGTGCTGTGAGGCAGTGGGCAAAGGAAGGCCATGGCTTGGGGAAAGGGGGAGGGGAGATTTTCTGAGTGGACTCAGGAGAGGAGTCAGACAAAATGTTCTTTGTTACTTTTCAGAGTGGAAGTAGAGAAAAACAAGACAAGGTCAGAGGATCCCTTGATCAGACCATACTGAACACTCCCTGCCGCAGGCAGAGTCCTGGGTGGGAGTGGGGGTGTCCCAGCCACAGGACAGCCCAAGGAGTCCCGCTGTCCTCCCAGCAGGACCAGCTACAGCCTTTTCTCCAGGTGTCTCTTGTGACAGAACAGGGAGTGGGCCTCCTGCCTCCTGGCATGCCCTTGCAGGCTCTGTGGCAGAATCTGGCCTGCTATGGCCTCAGATCTGTGGCACCATCTAACTTGCCAGGTGAAGGGTTGTGTGCCCAGGTCTGGGATAAGCCTAGCACACAGGAGCCCTGGCAGGGCCAGACTTGGGGCCCCATGGAGCCTCCTAGGCTCTCTTATGACAAGCAGCTGGGAGAAGGGCCCAGAGGGGCCAGTGCTCATGCCCCGCTTCCTACTTGCAGTCTGGTTGCTACTCACCAGCATCCCTTTGGCACCTTTTCCCACCATGGTGGCAGTGGGTTGGGGGCTCTGGAGTCCTGGGCCACAATCACAGGTTCTGCTTCCAGCACCTTTCAGGCCACAGACCTCAAGAGCTGTGGAGAGAGCAGAGAATGGGGTGAGGAGCTGACCAGGGCAGGCAGGGGCGGGACAGCTGTGGCTCTCAGAGCTCTCCAGAACAGGTAGTGCAGGGCCCAGGCCACCAGCTGGCAGGCCCACTCCCCTCCCACCCTGGCCACCCCTCTGCCAGGCTGCTTCTCATCTTGCTCCTTTCTATATGACCCTGGATTGGTGCCTCCCTAACTCCTCTCCCGACCCTTCCCCTGCATCCTTTGGTCTCCAGGCTTCCTGTCCCAATGGGAAAAGGTCTATTTTTGACTCTCCAGATGCCCAGTTCTATAAAAGATAAAAAATGAACACAGAACTGGACAGAGTCCAATTCCTTCATCATCTGTGTGAATGGCTTCAAACTTTCCCCTGAAGGGGAGTCAGCTTGAATCAGCACACTTACCACAGCCAGAAAGCCATGATGGTCCTTCCACATCCTGGTGCCCTCAGCTTGGGCTTCAGGGCAGCAGGGCTTGTTATGTCACTAACTTGGACCATAAGTTCTGGACACACCAAATACACCATGTGCGGGCGTGCTTCCCTGCCTTTCCTCACGCTGTCCCCTGCTTACAACACCTTCCCTCTCGTTCACCAGGTGAAATTCTACAAATCCTTTAGGACCCTGCTTACACGTTACCTCTTCTTGGTAGCCTTTCCTGACTCTTTCACCACAGTGAACAAATCGCTTCCTCCTTTCTGTTTTGTGCAGACTTCTACTAGTGTCCTTATCAACTCATATCAGACTAATTTGTGTTTAAGTCTCTCAACCATGAGTGGTGGGCTGCCTGAGAGCTGTGTTTCATTTACCCTTGTGTGTCCAGCATCTAGGATGGAGCTCAGCTTACAGGAAGTACGGGCTGAACTGCATTGAGGACAATGGATAAGGCTGAGGCACTGGAATGAGGATCTAGGTTAGCCAAGACCTCGTAGGAAGCATGTGAGAGGCAATGTGGGGCTGGTGAGCTGGAGAGGGCAGCAGACACATGGAAGGAGCAAACAAACGACCATGCTGGTGTATGCGGGTTTAATGTTAGATGCAGATGGAAGAGGGTAGTTTTTGACAGGCCACAGGAAAGGAATCAGCCTTTGGGGAGTCTCAAAGAACTCTCTCATAGGTGAAAAATCCTAGGTCGGAGAAATAAGAACGTTTAACCTCCACAGGACCTGGTTCCAGGACTGGGCTCTGCTTTTGGGGGGCAGTCTCTACTTACTCCCAAGGCTGTTCTTTGCCACTCTGCACGCTCCACAACCACCTATCAAGGGTCACCTCTCACCCATAGGCCCAGGAAGCCTATGGAAAGCTAGAAAAGACCAGGAAGAAGCTCTTTGCCTATGCAAATCAGCCTTGGTTTCCTTATGCCTTTACCCTGGCCACTAGGTCTCCTGCACCTGGCCTCTTTGCCTCTCAAAGTGTCCTCCTAAAGAGGTCCCTGCTCATGGCTTTGGTTTCCTGGGGCCAGTCGGGAGAAGGGTGGGGAATGTGCTCTCTTAAGATCATACCCTTGTCCTTCTCACTCACCGTACCCCTCCCTCCAAGCTGTAAGCTCTAGATTTGACTTCCCCAAAGCTTTCCGTCTTCAGCCAACAAATCATGATGGTGATAAAAAAAAGAGAGATTATTAGAGCCACCTCATGTGTTAGAAATCATTATACCCTCTGGTCAAGTGAGTAAACTGAGGATACTCTGCCTTGCAACTTAGACTACAGAGTGTTCTCACCCAGAGTTTCCCTGAGCACTGACTACAAATACAGTCCAGGCCCTCAGGGTACTTACAAATTAGTGGGGGAAACAACTACTTAGTGGCTGTTTTAAGAGAATGAGTTAAGTATAAAATGTGCTGCTTCTCCAGCCTCTTCCATTACTGTTATTTATTTATTTATTTATTTATTATTTTTTTTTATTGTTTTTGACAGAGAGAGATACAGAGACAGAGAGAAGGGGGAGGTCCCAGAACAGTCTCCATGGTTGCACATCATTTGTTTTTCCACATAGTTTCATTCCACAGGTGGGAGTCGGGCTGCACGGGGCAGGAACTGGGCCAGGGTCTTCACCCCAGTGAGAACTGAACTGGGGGAACTCCCCAGTTCAGCATATGGGTCCACATGGGCCGGGGCCCAGATTCGATCCTTGGTCCCCCAGGCTGCAAAGTGAGAGCTTAACCCACTGAGCCATCCTGACTTCCCCTTCCATCACTGTTAAATGGTCCCACCCATTCATTCAGAAAGTACCAACTGAATGCCCACGACAGACCAGGTCCTCTTCTAGATGTTGGAGAGCCACATTACCCAGGCACCAGAACTGCCCCTAGCCCACATAGTGGGCACCATTGATAAGCAGTGGGTGGGAGTCAATTCGGTATGTGATGGAGAGCTTGGATGCTGGGGCCTGGTAGCCCTGGGCTAGCATTCTGACTCTGCCATTCACCAGGAATATGACTTCAAGCAAGTTACGTAACCTCTCTGAGCTTCAGTGTTCTCTATCTGGAAGATGGGGCTAATAATTCTTCTTTTGTAAGTTCTGAAGTTTCTGTTTCATTTTTGATTTGACTGCAAGTTCTCCATGTTTTCCTCTCCCCAAATCCGTTAATCTTCTCAAAGCCCTAAAGCTCTGATTTTCTACAATAGTTCTCCACAGCCAACAGGATATGGCCTAAATTGTTTAGCAGGCATTTGAGGCTGGCCACAATTCAATTCATTTATTCCACAAATATTTATTTCAGGCTTGCTCTGGGCTAGACCTGTACTAGCACCAACAATTCACTGGCCTCTGCTCTCCTGAAGCTTACAGGATAGGAGTAACAGTGGAAACTGGTGTCTCAAATATAGATAGACTGAGATAAAGGATGTGAAGGAGAAAAATCCTCTTATAAGAGTCCACTTGGGATGGGGGGTGGGGCACTGACCCTTCTGAGAGTACAGAGGGCTTCCCTGAGGAAGTGGTATTGGAAAGCCAAAGGGAGTTAGACAATGTGGCAATGGTGAGGAAGGTAAGAGGAAGAGAGATTCAAACAAATGAAATAATATGTGGAAAGACTCTGAGGCTGGGACTCATATAGCCAGGGAAAAAAGTGGCCAAAAGTTAAGGTGGCAGATAAGCAGGGTCAGGGCCTTTGGGGCCTGGATTTTGGTTTTATGCCAAGGGCAATGGTAGCTATTGAAACCTTTAAAGCAGAGTTGTAATGGTGAGTCGCATTTGGTGAAATATGCATTTAAAAAACAGTGTGGAGAAAGGGCCGGAGGCAAGGGAGAGTGGAAGAGAGAAAATCAATTAGGAATAGGCCAGGCGGGAGATGAGGGGTTTGGATAGGAAGGTGTAGATGAGGTGGGGAAAGGTATACACATTTGAGAAAAATATAGAAGGTAACTTTGGTAGAAGTTGGTGATGAATTGGACTTGGGGAGTAAAGGAAAAGGAGGAGTGCTTGGTTTCTGCTGGTGCAATAGGAAGAAGCCAGTGCCAGAAACAAGAATGCTGCAAGTTTGGAGTGGGGAGAGGATATACTGTGCTGGGCAAGTTGGGTTTGAGTTGCCTGTGAGCCACCCAAGGGTAGATGGCAAGAAGGTAGTCACAGGATGTGGACCACCTTTACAGCCACATTGCTCAGTCTTTACTATCTGAGGACTGTCAGCACTGTCAGGTCAATCTATTTTAAGGATCCAGATGGGCAAAGCCCCAGAGTCCCCTCTGAAGATAATGGCATGGGGCCAGGTTTTGAAGGTGGATAAGATATCTCTCTGGGGATGGAAAGAGGGTAAGCTCTTTCCCTGCCCTCAAGGACCCACAGTTTAAGAGAAAGAGGAGGAAGCATAATTACCATTCACTGTGATGGAGGGAGTAGAGGGGCTGTGAGAGCAAGGGAAGGCCCTTGGTTCTGCTTGGGGCCCAGGTCAGCTACTCATGGCCACCTGTGGCCATGGGGGACTATTCATCATTCCCAGAGGGTTCTTGTCTCCTTGCCTTTGCTGAGGTGGTTCCCTTTTCCTTGAGCATCCTTGTCTCCATTTCCATCTGGATATATTTATCCATCGTCACAGCCTGGCCCAATGTCATTATCTTCAAGAAACCTTCCTTTCTCCTCCCACTTGCAACCTTTCCATTGTACCCCCAAAGCACACTGTGTACATCTGATTAATACTCTCTTCACATGTACTGTTGCGGCATGGCTACTGTGTCCAAATCTGGCTCCCCACTAGCTGGGGAGACTTCCAGGCAGGGGTGTGACACTTCTGTGTCCCCAGGAATGGGCACTGAGCAGTACCGCAGTGGCAGCGTAGGCCAAGTAAGGGGGCGTTTTCTCTGCGGTCCCTGTAAACATTTGGGCATGCTCAGTGTGGCCCGTTAGTCCCTTCCTAGAGCCAATGTACTCACTCACTACGCTCTGATGCTCCCTCACTTTGGGAGTCATTAACTTCTGGGGTCCTTCCATCCTTTTTAAGCCTTCTTCGCCCCCCGCCCCGCCGCCAACCGTTATCATTTAGCAGCCGCAGCAGCATCAGGCTTGTTTTAGCAAAGAAATAGGCTTGGTGCCGGAGCTGTCTGACAGCCGGGACTTGGCGCCTTTAAGAGTGACTAACAAGGGGGCGTGGCCTGAGAACAGGCTCGAAAGGAGGCGCGGCTCCTTTAAGAAGCGGCCCGCTGGCTGCTAGGAGGCCCCCGGCCTGTGGGCAGGATGGGTGCGGTCGCCTTTGGGGCTGCAGCGCCACCCGGAGCGCCCCGATTCTTTGAAGCGGGGCGCGTCCGCTTTAATCGGGATGCGAGGTGTATAGGAGGGGCGGGCGTTACATCAGCCACCACGTGTGGGCCTCTCAGCTGGTGTGGAGGCAGCGGCCCCGCCCCCGCCCCCTGCCGTGGAAAAGTACCCGGCACCCAGGTACCCGCCCACTTGCCCCGCCCCCGGGCTGGCTCCGGCCCCTCCCGGCCCGCTGGGCAAATCCCCCTCCAGCCTGGCCCGGGCCCCGCCGCACTCTCCGGCCCGGCCAAGGCTTCGGGGTGCGGGGCGCCAGCTGCGGGTGAGCGCCCCAGGATGCTAGGCCCCTGCCTTCACCTGTGGCCGCCCGGGCCCGCCCCACAAGCACCCAGAATACAGGTTGGGATGGGGAGGGGACGGATTCTTCTCGGCGTCGCAGCCCCCCCAAAACGCCACGGCCTCAGTCTCTTTCCAAAGCTGTGGCCGGGAGTCGCGGACAAAGAGAGCCCGAGGGCGCTGGGACTCCCTGGCGCGGCTTCCCTGGACCGGCGGGTGCGAGGGAACCCGCAAGGGCCCGCGGCTGGGTGGGCAGATAGGGAGGCTGGCCGGCTGGCGGGGCCAGATAGGAGCCAAGCAGGCCGGTGGTGCGAGGAGATGCAGTCGGAGCCCACACGCGGGACGCAGACACGGCCTGTGGGTTCCCGGCCCCCGCAGACCCCAGCGCGCAGACCCACTGGAGCCTCAGACGGACCATGATACGTTCTGGTTCCGGCGCTACCAGCACAGATCTGCGCCCGCCGCCCCCAACCAAGCCGGCGTCTGCACGCAGCGCCCCCGCGCACACACACAGCGCGCGTTCCTGCCGGCTTCGGCTTCTTGGTGACAGCGTGACACCCAGACGCGCGCACCTACCCCGACCTTCGCGGCGAGACACATCCCCGTGCGCGCGCCCACTCTTACCCACAGATGCCCGCATGCTTGCGCGATCACACACATACACACACATGCACAGGGGCTCAGTCCCGCGGAGCCCCCAAACACCCAGCCCGACGGCAGGACAGAGGTGCGGGCCGCACGCAGCGCCCCCTTCCCGCAGCCCCCTTACCATGCTGCAGCCCCCGGCCCAGGCGTGCTGGGTCCGCACCGCTGTGCGCCCAGGTGGCTTTCTTAAAGGGAAAGTTGCATCAGCCTCCGGAGGCTCAGTGCCGCCCCGACTCTGCCCGCCCCGCCGCGCTGTTCGCGGCTCTTCCAGAGGTTGTTGTGTTTTGGTTTCGGGTAGGCGGGGGCCAAGAGTTTGGTGAAAGTTTGGAGAGTGGAGAAAGCTTAGGAGACCTAGCCAAGTCCCTCCCTTCCCTGAACAGCTCCCCTGGCTGCCCAACCCCCCCATCCCCACCCTCCTGGCCGACTTCTCAGGCTCCTCCTCCCAGGGAATAAAATTACAAGTCGCTCCAGCTTTCAGATGATTGATCCCCACGAACCCCTGGGAGTGGGCTCCATAAATGAGTCTCCTTCTCCGTTCTAGCTTCTCTGCCCTCCAGCTGCGGCCCTTGCAAAAAGCAGATGTCGTCCCCTTCGGGATAGGCTGGAATGAAGCCAGAAGGCCTGGGGCACTTCGGGGGGCTGGGTCTCCAGTTAGCCTGCCAGGCCCCCGGCTTTCTGCGCCTGCGTTCCCCCTAGAGAGAAGTCAGAGCAAATTCCATTCCCTTTGGAGCAGCGCAGCTAGGGACTGTGGGCACAGATGGGGAAGGGCTGGGTCTTACTTCTTGGAACTGGAGGTCTGGAGGCAATCCTTTCTCCAGGGACCCTCCTTTGACAACCGACTCGGTCAACCCTAGTCTGGCCATTGTGTTACAGGGGCTGCAGACACCAACCTGGGCCCCCTCTTCCTTCTCTGGGGAGACAGACTGGGCCCCAATACCAGCTAAAGGAGACTTTGCTAAAAGGAGCTTTGGTGAGCCTCAGTTTCTTCTCCTGAGAAATGGAGAGGGTAAGCTAAAGTAATGCAGACTCTTACATGTGAAGCACATTCTCCAGGCTGCCTCTGGGTGGAAAGGGGCTCCCGCATTTGCTTACCTAGTGAGAGCCACCAGCTTTCAGGGAGAAGGGCCACTTAGGACTGACTGTCAGAGGAACTGTTGTCTTCCCAGCCTGAGTGGGGCATCTGCTCAGGAAGGCCGTCTGGAGAGTCTCCACTCGGCACCCTGAGTCCATTTCGTACTGTTGTCTGGTTAGGAAACAGGTTTTGTTTGTTCCCTGGGGACAGTCAGCCTCCAAGAAACTGATGTACACGTGCCAAACTCAGACAAGATCAATTGACAGAGTGAGATTCCACTTTATTAATTTACAATCAGAGGCACTGAGCAAGATAGCAGGTATCCGGCACAGACACTTCCTGTGGATGAGACTCTCAGGTCATACACAGTGCACTCCACAGACCTTCCCCAGGGCCCTACCATCTCAGCACTTACAACCTATTCACACTGGAGACTGGGCTTCATCAGCAAGATTATTTTCATTTTTACTTTGTCCCCAGGTACAGCGTGTTCAGCATGTTCGGGATGTAAGAGGGCTGTTTGGAAAAAATCCAGCCATTGTCAATATGGGAATGGTTGCATGGCTGGATACTTTTTGGACAGCCCTCATATATTCTTCTATGAATGAATTGCAGGTGTACCTGCGCCTCTACCTGAGCAGTCTGTTATGTCTGCATTTGTGTAGGTGGGGTTGTGTTTGTGGAAGAGTGACTGTGTGTGCACTGCAGCAGCTCGGCGTAGTGGTATGTGTGTGCCCAACTCGGAGGACTGGGCAGAGCTGATGATCCAAGCCCTCCTTGCCTTTCCTGCCAGGACATGAATTGTGCTTCTGGTCTCTCTCCCCTCTGAAGTTTGTCAAAAGGGGCCAATGTGCAGGGAAGGCAGGAAGGAGGCTGTTGTAAGAGGCCCCCAGATAGGGGAGTGAGGACAAGGAAGAGTGTGAGAGGGGGGTCATGGCCTCTTTACCCTCTGAAGCAGTAGACTGAGGGGTGGCAGTCGGCCAGGAAGAGGGCACTGAGACTGTGAATCCAAGGTTCTGAGAATTGTAATCATGGCCCAGGGAAAGTGGGGCTTCTCAGCTCACCCTAGAAGACTCTTTATATGAAGGGAGGCAGGAGGGGTGTTCATTATGTTCAGAGCCAGACCCCCAGGAGGCCCTCAGGCCAGTTGAAGTGCTTTGGATTCAACCTTCAGAAAGAGAGAGAATTTGGGATTAATCTGGGGTCAGGGAGGCAGCCTAGCACCTTAGCCCATGGGGCTGGGGAAAGCAATTTTCCCTGGGATGTTTGGGGAAGTTAGAGATGTTGTCCACGAAGGTTTTCCTAGAGAAAGAGATGACATAACACAAAGTGTATTTGTATACATGTGCATTATAGGTGTGTCTATTTTACCCATTTTGATCCAGAAAGGTCTTAAAGTAATCACACAGTGAATTGAATCCTGAGAGCCTTGTGAGAAGATTCTCATTTGAAAAGCCATTTCCAGGGGAAGCCAGGATGGCTCAGCAGGTTGAACGCTCACGTTGCAGCCCTGGGGGAACAAATCCCCAGCCCGGCCTGGTCCCCGTGGACCCATATGATGAACTTGGATGTGCTTCCCATGTGGGAGGCCCCCATTTCAGTTCTTGCCCCCCCCCATTGGGCCCTTGGCTTGAGGGGGCGTGCCCCCCATGCAGGAGGCCCCCAGCCCAGCTCCCACCCTGTGTGCCCCCCACACACACACGCACTTGTGTGGAACAAAAACTGATGACTTACAACTATGGAGACTCCTCTGGGCCCACCCCCCTTCTCTCTCTGTCTTTCAAAAACAATAAAGGAAATCGGTTTTTTTTTTAAAAAGCCGTTTCCATGAGACAGGGCCTAGAACAGTTATGTTTTTTGCAACCAGAACTAGGTCCCAGGGGAG
Organism: Craseonycteris thonglongyai; assembly: GCA_004027555.1. Lineage (NCBI taxonomy): Eukaryota > Metazoa > Chordata > Mammalia > Chiroptera > Craseonycteridae > Craseonycteris > Craseonycteris thonglongyai. The sequence continues at coordinate 12,365 of PVKE010000962.1, read as the reverse complement.
GCAGGTCTGGGCTGAGTCCAGGTCAGAGCTTGGATGTGAGCTCTAGCTGTGAGCTCCCGGCCCAGGGCAGCTGGCCCACAGGGTGGGAAGGGTATGTGAGGAGAGTAGGGGGATCATTCCTGAGGACAGACAGGACTTCTGGGGTGAGACATCCTTCTGGCCTGCAGGGGGCAGGGCAGCACGAGGGCAGGCAGCCAGCTAGGCCCCAACTACTGTGGTCTAAAGTGTGTCTCAGGAGCCTCCAGTTACAGTGCTATTTCCTGGGAGCACTATGCCCAGCATCAGATCTCCCAGTGCTGGCTGGTTTCCTTATTTGTTGTCACAAGGCTGCAAGATCAAAGCCTCTGCTGGGACTCAGAATCAGGGGAGGTGTGCATCTGGTGGGAACAGGGATAAGCCCCAACATGGGCCACTTCAGGAGAGCACTGTAGGAGCTGACAGCATTGGGTGCCTTGGTGGAGGGGTGCTGAGGGACCCTGCGGAGAAGTTGAGGGAGAGTGGACATTGCTTTGAGTTGCATCCTGGCCTGTCCAGTGGTCTCTACCTCCTTGGAGCCCCAGGAGCTGAGAAACATTATTGGCAGTGGCTTACCTAGACTCTGCTATCAGGTTCTCCCCCCTTGAACTTGGAGCACGGTGGTCAGTGTGTGGCACCTTCCCTCCCCTGTCTCAGTGTAGAGGAGCAGGTTAGATTGGGTCTAGATCCAAGAGCTGTCTACGAAGCTACATGTGCCCCTCAGGCCTCTCTGTTGTGCTTTTCCTGATTCTGGTCCATGGCGGGGAGGCTCTGAGCCAATCATGAGGCTCAGAGCAGGGTTCCAGGCTAAACCTCAGTGGTTCCAGTTAAAATTAGGCATACAGGTTGGAAGCATTGACTTTGGCCCTGCCTGGAAGGCAGCCCTGATGTCTAGAGCATTCAATGCCCAGACATCTAAATACCTTAGAGCTCCTAAAGTCCAGAATTTTCAATGCCAAGGGTGCCAGAGCTCCCCACGCTATAGAAAACCCCAAACCCAGAGTTCCCAATACCCAGAACCCCACGTGCCCAACACCCAGGGGGCCCAACATCTAGACCCCTCAATGTTCTTAACGCCCAGCTTTCAGAATGCCAATGTCCCAATTCTCTGGCAAAGAACCTGGAGAGGAGAAAGTGGAGCCCCTGCATGGCCCAGGTCCCTTCAGTGACTGGTGTTTTGGGGGAGTGGCCATCAATGAAGTGCTTCCTTGATGTTCCCATTCAGGTCTGGAGAAGTCAAGAGGGTATGAGGATGGAAGGCTTTTCCTTCAGCCCCAGTCTCACACCAGCCACAAGACCTGTGTAATAAATGTCATTTACCCACCACCTATGAGTGTACATGTACCATGTGCTGGGAACTGTGCTAATCTCTAGGAATACAACCACAAGCTCTTCTATATCATGTGTGCAACAGTGTGTCTATTGATCTGCTGCTGGGGGTTAGCATGTTGCTATCTGTGGCCTATGTATGGCTAAGGGTGACAATGAATGGCTGTTGTCATATGTTGGTGCTGGTGTGAGGCTGTGTGTATAGACTATCAGCACGTTGATGTGTGGCTGGCAGAGTGGGTCTGACTATGTCCATCTGTCTGGTCATCCTTTATAATCCCTCCCTGCCTTACTGCTTTGCTTTTCCAAGGGATAGGATATAAGGCCCCTTTTCCCTCAGACCCCCAGGTTCTGAGGCTCAGGTCTCCCTGTGGGGAGCAGGGGGCTGACCCCCAGAGCCACCTTGTGGAGATTCTTTTCACCTCCCCTGCCTTGCTGGACCCAAAGCATCTTTGGTTTGGGAAGACAGGAAATGTGGTGGCTATAAGTGGAGCAGCCAACTCCAACAATAGCCATCCACCCTGTGGATCCTGTGACACCTCCCTCTTCCCAGTATACCCAACCTGGCCTGTTGACCTACAGCCTGGGTGGGGCTCCTGTCTGACTCTACTTTCCCAACTCTTGTCTAAGTAACCCCTTCAGACTTGGAGGGACAGAGCAATGATGTCACTACAAATTATGACATCATAGGGAACTATGACTTCACAGGGAATGACACCAGGCTCCTGGTGTAGGGCTGCCTGGGTGGGTGGGGCTCCATTTGCTGGCACCTCCCAGCTTGCAGCTGGCAAAGGCAGGGCTGGATAAGGCCACGCATGCTAGAAGGCCCTGCCTTATCTGCCCCCTGCACATGCCTGATAAGCTTCTTACCGTGGGCTGGCCTAGGGAGCAGGCTGGAAGAAGGGAAAGGGTCAGCTGAGCTCCAGGGCAGAGCCCCAGGAAGGAGGAGGGGAGGGGTCCCTGGGAGAGCAAGGCAGAGCAGTGGTTAGGAACATGGGTTCTGAAGCCAGGCTGCCTGCATTCATATCCTAGGTCTTTTGCCTAAAAGCTGAGTAAACGGGCACCTTAGTTTCCTCAATATTTCTCAATAGGAATACTGTTAGTGACTATCAATTACAGTACTGTTGTGAGGATTAAGTATGTGTGAAGTAGGTATAGGAGGGTCTGGTATAGAGGAAGTACTCATCCTCCTTCCTAGGCGAGATCAGGATGCTCCTCAGGACCTTACCCAGCAGCCCATTCAGGTGGCCTGGAGTTTCCAGAGGCTGTGCAGCCCCATACACCTCCCCAGTCTGCGCGTGCCTTAGGAATCCTTTCCAGGAATCCTGGCCTTTCTGGCACCGGTTCTTATAGCAACCCCCACAGACACCTTGGAGCCCTGTTGCCCTCTGGTGACAAAAGCCATACATGGCAGTTACATCTGGATCCCCAGGGCACTTCTGGCCAGACAAGATGCTGTCACTTGTCTGTCTGGGCATTTTATGTCACCCTTACATCAAATTTACACGGTAGGGATTATTTCCATTTTCTAGAAATAAGGCTCAGACAGGTTAAATAATTTTCCCAAGTTTATAGAACCAGCAAGTGGTAGAACTTGAACTTGAACCCAGGTTGACCTGTCTCCAAAACCTATGCTCTCACCTTGTGAACATTATGCAGTCACATATTCTATAACCCAGTAGACGTGGTGCTTTATGTGTCATACTGATAGCTTGAGTGAAATTATAATGGGGTGTGTGGCCGTTGAAATTCTCCAACTTCACAGTTATAGAATAGTGTGCATTGGTTTTGAACACAGTAAGGTTGGGTGTTTGACTATTGGGACTTTTTGTGTAGCTTTGGTGTGGCTGTATGATTGCATTATATGAATTTAACCGGGTTGGGCTTTTCATTTAGGTTGTGTGACATTAGCCATGGTAAGATGTGTGGCTCACTCGTGTGTGCACGCGCATGCGCGCGCAGTGAGACTGTGTGGGGGAAGGTGGCAGAGGGCCCTGAGTTCCCAGCACCACTTGCCTTTGCAGTCCCAGGACTGTGTCTTCTCACTATGACACACATGATGGATGGCTTCACATGCCTGATGAACTCCCATGGGCCTTCTCTGTCCTTATTCCTCCACTCTCCCACCTCCTTTTTTTCTTTTTCTTTCTTTTTTTGGTGTGTGTGTGTGGGGCAAGTAAAGCAAGTAGTACCACAGATGGAGTTGGTTTTCACTTTTTCCATGGGATATTTGTGAAAGCATTTTATAAACCTCTGGGTGATATCTCAAAAGTGTAATTGAAAAAGGCAAGTATGGCTATTCTAATTCTTTAATTTGAATGTAAGTAGTGGTTCTCATTCATTCTCAAGGTGGTGCTCACAGATTCTGGGGCTCTCCAAGACCCTGACAAGGGATCTACGAAGCAAAAACCATTTTCACAGTGACGCTAACTTGTTACTTGCCAGCCTTACCTCGTTTATAAATGAGCTGATGATAGAAGGGCAGCAGCGGGAAGGACTGCTGCCACCCAAATAGGAATCAAGGTGTGGCTCCCAACAGAACGAGCAGTCCTTGTGTTTGTCTCTACCAGGATTCGTGCACAGTAAGAAAAGAAAAGAAGTCAGTTTCACTTAGAAATGTTGTTGATGAAGCAGTAAAATTATTAATTTTATTAACTTTCTATCCTTGAATACATGTCTTTTCAATATTTTGTGTGACAAATGGGAAGTATGTCTCCTCCATACTGTAGTATGACAATTGTCTCAAGGAAAAGTACTTAAGTGGTTGAGTTGTGGGCTGAAAGTTACTTTTCTCACTGAATGATAATTTTACTTACAAGACTGAATGACAAACAGTTATTCAGATTTGTATGTTTGGCATATAATTTCTGGAAAGTGAATAAAACCAGCCTGTCACTTCAAGGGAAAAAAAAAACAACCTTAGAGCTTTCAAGTGAAAAGTAGAATTTGGAAAACTTCTGTCTGCTACTATGAGTTTGAAATCTTCCCAATTTTGTTGAGATTAGTAATGACATTAACAAATGTTTAAGTTTTTTTTTGTTTTTTGTTTTTTTGCATTGTTAAATGAAATGTGTCAATTTTTTGAAGATCTGGGTAACTCAGTGAATCAATATTTCTCAGTGCACCAAATGACTAGACTAGTACCTGATATTTTAAAAATCATGCATGAATAAAAGATCCATTCAAGGGCAAGACTGACCAATTAATTTTAATGACAATATGAAAAATTTACTGATATTATTTCATATTCCACACTGTAACTAACCTTTAAGAAACTACACCTGTTGAGTTTTGGTATAGTATGAAAGAGGATTATCCACAATTAATGAAGACTATTAAAATACTCCTCCCCTTTTCCAACTACATACATTGTGAGGTTGAGTTTCCTTCACATATTTCAACCAAAACCACATTTGCAACAGACTGAATGCAGAAGGGGATAGAAGAATCTAGCTATCTTATATTAAGCCAAACATTAAAGAGATTTGCGAAAGTGTAAAACAATGTCACTGTCCTCACTAAAGTTTTTGTTTTGGGAATTACAGAGCTATTTTTCATTTTTTCCCCCCTGAACATAGGACAATAAATGTCGATTATAAAAGGAGGCGTTATTTATTTATTTTTTTGCCCTGGACCTTTGTTATTATTAATGTCCTATTAGAGAATAAACTTGTTTTACTGCTTACATCACAATGCATAAGAGCTACAGATTTTGAACATGTGCCCAGTGTAGTTGGCAGCATTCTTTCTCTCTCTCTAGTGATATGTGTATGTTGTCACCTTTCTCCTGTACAGTCTGATCTTTCCTAGTAAGAAGAAAAATTGATCCCTCAATAGCTACTGCTTCCAGGCCTGATAACATTACTGGCCGGCGGGGCTCTACACAATTACTGGTGTGCTTGCTTCATTTCATCTTTTCCGTTTCAAACACACTTAAAAAAAACACTATTATTTATTGAGGACATTCTGCATTAACAACTTTACATTCATTTCTCATTTAATCTTCACAATGACTACACACTAGATTCTATTTTATAGATTAAAAAAACTCAACCTCAGAGAGGTTAAAAGAAACCTCTAGAACTGACCTTAAATCCCTTTTCATTTATACATTCAGAAAGTTATTCATCTAAAGTTTATCCCTTTAACAACTATTTTTAGTAACAAGTTACCATTAAAAGGAAACACCAGCACAGATACTCACCCGAGCCCTCACATTTGGGTCCTTGTCCCCGAGCCCCCACTGAAATCAAGTCATGTTTACGGCATATCTGCCCCAAACTTGAACTCTTACAGAGCATCTTGCCTGGATATTTTTCCAGAACCTTTATTCTAAACCTTCACACCACATACTCCCCACAACCTCTCTGAGCTTTTACCTGGGGCAGCGTGCTGGAGCCCCCACCCCCCCACCTGAGCTTACATACCTGAAGATCGGAGCCCTGCACTTGAGCATTGAGCGACAGGTGGATTCACACTCTCTTGAGCCAGCCTCTCAGAGGGCAGCCGAGGACTAGGATCCTGGAGGAAGAGGGGAGTGGATGGAGGCGGGTGGGAGCTGAGAGAAGCGGGAATGGAGCCCACCCCACCCCTGGCCCCCGCCATGGTCAGGAATGTTCCCAGACAGCACTAACCTCTCACCCCAACTCGCCTCAGCTCAAGGATCCACTGTCCCCACCAGCCAGCCCTCACTTCAAGGACCAGCAGCCACTTCTGGAGCAACTGGGGCATCACCATGGCAACCAGGCCAGGCCATCATGAGGGTGGGGTAGGGCTGCTTTAAAGCCTTTTATTGCCCCCAAACAGAGGCCTGATTCTCTCATATTGGTAATGCTCAGGGGCTCTGTGGATTACGCGGTCCAGAAGAGGGACCATCCACTCCCCACTGCCATCTCTCAACTCAGAGGAAAGTGTTTCCCTGGTCTCCGCCAGATCCTTCCTGAGACAATGTGGTGGGAAATTCAAGCTCTGTCCAGGAAACCCACACCCCCACCAATACTCTAGATGCTGGTAGACGTCTCTTGCCTCCTCCTGGCATTCTGGTGGCAGAGCTAGAAGGGGAGCTGGGAGGGTTGGACCTCTTGCTCCCTACCCGGCACTGGTGGTGTGTCAGAAATGAGAGTACCTGCTGGAAGAACACAAGGCTGAATGTGGGGGGTGGGGCTGCTCAGGGCTTGGTGACCTAGACAGAGGCCTTGTGTGGGTGCTTAGCTGTCACATTGGGTCTAAGCTCCTTACCCTCAGAATCTAGCCTCCTCACCCCCAGGTCTAATCCAGAGATGAGGGGAGGGACCTTGGTGTGTCTCCAGTGACCCATTTAATGTAACCAGCTGTGGCCTTGGGGGGTCAGGCTTCTTTTTGTCTCTGTCTCTGTGAGTCTCTGCTTTTGTGGATCTCTCTGTCCCTCCCTGCCTTGTGTTGTGCTTCTTTGTTTTGTCTCCTTGTCTGTGTGTGTGTGTGTGTGTGTGTGCCTTGTCTCTGTGAAGATCTCTGGTGGCCCCAACTCTGTGACACTGTGGTTGGTGACATAGGGCATGGACCCCTGGGTAATGGGCTACACGGACCTCAATGACAGCACTGTGGTAACAGGAAGTCCTGGGACACAGACTTGTAGTGACATGGGGTTTTATACAACACAGGGTCTAGGTGGCACTGCGTGTGGGCAGCCACGGTTTGAGGGACACTGGGGTATTTATAGTTGACACACAGATTGGGCGACCCTGAGTTGTGGCTGACACGGGATCTGAGTAACTCAATGATAGCAATTCAGAAAGAACTGGGGGGCAGTAGAGTGGCAGCTGTGCTTCGCAGCTGGGGGCAATTTTGCCCCTTACCCTCTGGGGACATTTGGCTTTGACTTCAGACATGTCTGGTGGTCACAGCTGGAGGAAAGATGGTAAGTGTGCTATTAGCATCTAGTGGGGAGAGGCCAGGATGCTGCTAACATCCCACAATGCACAGCACAGTCCCCACAACAAAGAATTATCCGGCCCAAATGTAGTGTCGACTCTGAAGCCAGACCACCCAGTTGTAATCCCAGCTCTTGCACTCTGCAGATTTGAGCAGATTTTCTTTTCTTTTCTTTTTTTTTTAATATTTATAGAGAGTAATCATTTCATCTTCAGTGCATATTTATTTCTATTTTACTTTTGACAGATAGAGAGAGAGACAGAGACAGAGACAGCCAGAGAACCGAACTGTGGGAACTCCCCAGTTCAGCATGTGGGTCCTGCCTGGGCCGGAGCCGGGACTCGATCCTCGGTCCTCGGGGCCTCAAAGCGAGTGCTCAACTCGCTGAGCCGTCCCGGCTTTTTCCCCTTTTCTTTTTTAAAGATTTATTTTTATTGCTTTTTGACAGAGAGAGTGACAAACAGAGAGAGACAGAGAGAAGGGGGAGGGCCCAGAGCAGTCTCCACAGTTGCACATCATTAGTTTTCTACAGTTTCATTCCACAGGTGGGTGTGGGGCCATGCAGGGCAGGAACTGAGCTGGGGACTTCCTGCATGGGAAGCACATCTGGGGTGGGAGCCAAACTGGGGGGCCTCCCATATTGGAGGCTTGCCCCTGTGAGAACCAAACTGGGGGCATGCCAGTCAATAATGTTGCAACAACTATGTAGGGTGCTTGGTGGGTACTAGACTAATCAGGGATCACTGTATAAATTATATAAATGTCTAACCACTATGTATGCTGTACCCCTGAAACCCACAGCAGTCTCCATAGTTGTTAGTCATTAGTTGTGACATAGTTTCATTCCGCACAGGTGGATATGGGGCTGTGCAGGGCGGGAACCAAACCAGGGCTTCCCTCACGGGAGGTGAGCACCTTTACCCTCGAGCCATCCCGTGGTTACCAGTTGCACCGCAGTTCAGTGCATGAGATTTACACGGGCCAGGACCAGGAGTCAAACCCTGGACCTGGTGACTTCGAGACATGCACTTAACTGCTGAACTATCCTGGCACCTGCCCCCCCACTCTCCTTTTTTTTTTTTTTAAGATTTATTTATTGTTTGTTTTTTTTTGACAGAGAGAGAGATACAGAGACAGAGAGAATGGGGAGGGCCCAGAACAGTCTCCATAATTGCACATCATTGGTTTTTCCACATAGTTTTATTCCACAGGTGGGAGCAGGGTTGCACAGGCCAGGAACTGGGCCGGGGTCTCGCCCCGGTGAGAACTGAACTGGGGGAGCTCCCCAGCTCAGCATATGGGTCCGCATGGCCGGGGCCCGGATTTGATCCTCCGTCCCAAGGGCTGCAAAGTGAGCGCCTAACCCACTGAGCCATCCCGGCTTCCCCTCACTCTCCTTCTTATTACACTTTTTTTTCTCTAGCTTTCTTGGCAACATAGTCTCTTGATTTGCCTCCTTTCCCTCTGGCAGCAACTTCTCAATGTCCTTTGCTGGTTTCCAAGCAATGTCCAAGCCTGGTCATGGTGGAGGTGCTCAAAGCTCAATTTCACCCTCTCCTGTTTCTTAGCCCTTCTCAGTGGCTCATCGGGATATCTCATTGGTAGCTTGAACTTGCCATTTATAGGTACCACTGAATATAAAAATGCTACAAATCAGAATTTCTTGTTTTTCTTGAAGACACAGTAGTTAACAGTTACCAGCACACAACTGCCCAACACCATTGTCATGAAAACTTGGTTTTATTCACACTTTGTCTTACTACTACCCTGTCACTCAAATCCTTTCTCAACTACAACACAGTTTTACACAACCCAGTGGTGTCCTGCAACTATTTTAACCCCTGTTTAACTAATCCTGAACCCATTTTCATCCAGAGTATGCACCTCCCAAGTCATTTACTATCCAATATCTTCCAGTCATCAGAACAGAATCACTCTTACCAAGTTACATATGACCCAATGTCATCACTAGCTAATGTGACACAGATTTGTGCCATCCAGACACTCCTTACATAGTTCATTGTCACTCAATCTTGTTGTATGTAGAAAAGTTATTAACATCCCATTTAGGATGAGCTTACCTTGGAATATAAGAGGAATAAAACAGACATCAGCCTGTGTATGGGGAATTTTTCATAAGATTTGCTGAAGGGCAATAACAGCCAACACTTATTGAGTACTTACTAGTACCAGGTAAGTTCTAAGCACTTTATATATTTATTCATCATATAAATATACATTAACTCTTTTAATCTTTTTTCAACAACCCTGTGGATACTTACTTTCCTCTTTAAATAGCTAAGGAAACAGATGCACAGAGGTTAAGTGACCTGCCCAGTTCCACATGGCTAGTAAATAGCAAACCCAGGAGTTGATTCAAGGCAGTCTGGCCTAAAAACATGCCCTCTCAATAGCTACCATCTTGAATATATTTATGTTTAGATATGTTGGTTTTGATTTTTAAATATACATTAAGAAGTAACTCTGGGGGGACGTCAGAATAGCTCAACAGGTTGAATGCTTATCTTGCTACTGTGAGGTCCGGGGATCGAGTCCCAAACCCAGCCTGTGCAAACCCATATGGTGAACTGGGGTGTGCCTCCCATGTGGAAAGCCCCCAGTTTGGTTCCCGCCCCACGCAGCCCCACATCCACCTGTGTGGAATAAAACTATGTCAACTGTTGATATACAACTATGGAGACTGCTCTGGGCCCTCCCTCTTCTCTCTGTCTCTCTGTCTCTCAAACAATAAAATCTTAAAAAAAAAAGTAACATTGGGGAAGCCAGAATAGCTCAGTGGTTGAGCGCTTGCCTTGCAATCATGAGATCCGGGTTTTGATTCCGGACCCAGACCTGTGCAACCCCATGTGCTGAGCTGCGGCACAACTGGTAACTGCTGGGATGGCTTGGTGGTGAAGGTTCTCACCTCCCATGTGGGAGGCCCACAGTTTGGTCCCACCCCTCATGGACCTACATCCACCTGTGTGGAATGCAACCATGTCACCACTAATGATGTACAACTATGGAGACTGCTCTGGGCCCTTCTCCCTTTATTCTCTCTCTCCTTTCAAACAATAAAATAAATCTTTAAAAGAAAAAGTAATGTTGTATTAGTGAGCAAGGCTTGGTCATAGAAATATTTTCATTGCAAAAGGTTGCTCTTTTTTGTTTTTTCTAAGATAAAGCAGTTGTGTTTATGGCAGTAAGTCACCCATTCCTCTGAGTGAGCTAATGAGAGATTAGTCATGACTTTTGATGTAACAACCTTGGGGAGAGAAAACAATAAAAGCTGGTCCCAGAGTGAAGAGTGGGGGATGGGGTAGGAGGAAGAAGAGGGAGACAGAGGAGGAAAGAAGTGGTGGTGACCAGAATTAGTCTAGATAGTCGACCCAGCCTGGGCAGGAGATGGAGCTACCATGGTTGACAAATCATATTTGGATGATGATCCAAGACCCAACTCAACCTTTTGACTTTTCGTGGAGCATTGACAAATGTCCAGCACAGTCAAATCAACTTCACTAATAATACAACTGCCATCAGTCACATCGATCTTGAGGGGAAGAATGCCTGGATCGTGAGAGTATCTTGCCCTGTGACTAGAGCACGAGAGTAGGGGCATGGATAGGGGTGCTAGTTCCTTCCTTATTCATGTCACCTATTTCCTTCTTGGGGGCTTAGTATAAGCAATAATCAGATAGAAAAATGTGGGTGGGTTGGATAAGAAGAGGAAGATTCCCCTGGGAATTCACAGAAGCCATTCTGTAACAAACTCGTGTAGAGGTGGGGTTATAGTACCCTCTAGTGGACACTTTAGAAATTTGCGCAATATGAGATTTTGGATGTGGCAAATTTACGTGGCCTTCAGAGTGTTTGGAAAACAGGCCCAAAGGAGATCACGTTGTGTGTGTGTGTGTGTGTGTGTGTGTGTGTGTGTGTGTGTGTGTGTGTGTTAGAAGCTGTGTGGCTTCTCCTAACTTCACCATGCAAGTCAGGGAAATGGTTATAGAGGCAAAACTGAACTTATTCTATTTTTGATCTGAGTGGTGATTACATGAGTGTATAGGTATATTAAGGTTGATCTATACATTCGACTGTTGTCTAAATTTTACACCAATAAAATGGAAAAAAATCATACAGCCGCTTAGTATTAAGAATGATGTTACTGAATAGAATCCTTATGCCAGTTGCAAATTAAGTCTTTTTCCTATATTTAGTTGACATTGTAGTGTAACATGAAAATACCATTTTTCATAGGCATGTTATTAAAAAGGGAAGAACCAAGCTTTCTTCTATAATATTTGTGAGTATGTTTTATTTAGCCTACTCCAAAATTTATTTATTTTATTTATTTTTTTAAAGATTGATTTTTTTGTTTTTGACAGAGAGAGAGAGAGAGAGAGATACAGAAACAGAGAGAAGGGGGAGGGCCTCGCTCACTTTGCAGCCCCAAGGACCGAGGATCGAATCCCAGCCCCGGGCTGTGCAGACCCATATACTAAACTGGGGAGTGCCCCCAGTTTGGTTCTCACTGAGGTGAGACCCCGGCCCAGTTTCTGCCCTGTGCAGCCCTGCACCCACCTGTGGAGTGAAACTATGTGGAAAAACTTATGATGTACAACTGTGGAGACTGTTCTGGGCCCTCCCTCTTCTTTCTGTCTCTGTCTCTGTATCTCCCTCTCTCTGTCAAAACAATAAAATCTTTAAAATTGCCCCAAATGCCACTACCTCAAAACAATCATCTTCAACATTTGTTCATCATCATTCTAGAAACTTCCTATGCAAACATAAGTAGAAGACTAGATATAAATAATTCTATGATGTACAATGTGAAATCATTTTTTTTTTAAGATTTGTTTTGTTGTTTTTTTTTTTTAACATTTTTTTTTTTTTTTTTTTTTTTTTTTTTTTTTTTTTTTTTTTTTTTTATCTTTTCACATTTATAGAGAGAAATTATCTTTTTGTCTTCAGTGCATATTTATTTCTATTTTACTTTTTGACAGATAGAGAGAGAGACAGAGGCAGAGACAGTTAGAGAACCGAACTGTGGGAACTCCCCAGTTCAGCACGTGGGTCCTGCCTGGGCCGGAGCCGGGATTCGATCCTCGGTCCTC
>PVKE010000961.1:0-115117 GCA_004027555.1 Craseonycteris thonglongyai | reverse complement strand
AAATTTCCAGCTTTGCTAAGCAAACAACGAAAGAGCTATACAACTGACACCAAGGAACAAGCTTGTCACAACATATAAAATGGCGATTCAACAACACTGACATCATTCAAGAAATTTGCAGGGGGTACCAAATCAAGATAGCATAGACATCTTATTACTGTTACCTACTTTCCCTCTACACCCCATAACATGATAACCCAAAAAAGTTATAAAATAAATACTAAATGCAAAATAACAGAGAAGATGGGCAAAGAGCAGCTACAAGATGTCTGTAAATGTGACATTCTGGCCCAAGGAGTAATAGCCTACATTACAGTTGGGGTGTAATTAAGAAGGGAACAAATCCTTCCCTCAAAAAGACTGAGACCCAGTAAAGCAGAAATGAGACATGAGATTTTAGAAAAGCAAAACTCTGTGTAGGTCAGACTAATCAATATCCCTTGCCTTCTTTGCATCAGTCCTATAACAAATAAGAATGCTGAATTAGTAATTTTAAAAAAACTTCCCACAATGAAAAGCCCAGACACTGATGGCTTTACTGGTAAACACTATCAGCAGTTCAAAGTGGTAACACCAATTCTTCACAAACTCTTCCAAAAACCTAAAACCTAAGGAGTTCTATGAGACCTAATGCCAAACCAAATAAAGGTATCACAATATACCGTACAGGGGAAGCCAGGATGGCTCAGTGGGTTAGGCGCTCACTTTGCAGCCCCGGGGACCGAGGATCGAATCCTGGCCCCAGTTGTGCTGACCCATATGCTGAACTGGGGAGTGCCCCCAGTTCGGTTCTCACCGGGACGAGACCCCAGCCCAGTTCCTGCCCTGTGCAGCCCCAAACCCACCTGTGGAATGAAACTATGTGGAAAAACCAATGATGTGCAACTATGGAGATGGCTCTGGGCCCTCCCCCTTCTCTCTGTCTCTGTATCTCTCTCTGTCAAAAACAATAAATAAATCTTTAAAAAAAAAAGAAAGCTATACAACAATATCATTCCAAATAAGACACAAAAGTTCTCCAAAATACAAGCAAACCAAATCCAGCAACGAATAAAAAATATTCTATTCCTTGGCCAAGTAGGATTTTTTGCAGGAATGCAAGCTTAATTTAACATCGAAAAAATCAACCAATGTCATACACCACATTAATAGAATACAAAGCCCACATGATCATCTCAGTAAACACAAAAAATTATTGAACAAAATTCAACACCCTTTCATGATAAAAACACAATAACCTAGATGTAGAAGATAACTTCCTCAGTCTGATAAAGGGCATCTACAAAAAAACAACAACCATGCTTAACATAAGGTCATCCAACTTTGGTAAGCTCTGCTTTATAAAGTTCATCCATAAACAGCTAACAATTTGTTTTCTCAATAGTTCTAAAAATCCATAGAGAACAAGTCTGATTTGTTCTTCATGAAACAGTCTTTTAATTGTTTGGTGACAGTCATCATCGCCATCCTTGCTAGGCCCCATACAGACTTTATTCTCTAGGGCTGGCTGACTGTGCTCTGGTGCTAAGTTACAAGGCAATTTCTTTGGTGCTCAAGGATAATATAAACGTGTCCCGGCCTTGTTTATTAATCACAGTCACTACCACATGTTAGTTTACCGAGAACAAGTTACCATGCTAAGGAGTACATATATAGTCTCATTTAATCTTTGTAATAATCCAAAAAGATAGATATTATCATTATCCTGATTATCCAAATGAAAAAAATAGAGCTTCGTGGCTAGCTGGTATTTAATCCAAATTCTTTTTTTCTCAGTTTCACAGGACCTGATAAGATCTCCTCAAGTGAGAGTTGATGATAAAGCTGTCACAGAACAATACGTTGACAATGTCTTTTCAATATAAGCATGAACCTGTGTAAATGCATGGGGAAGCAGAGGCATATGCCTCTGGGCAGAGCAGTGGAAGCAGGAGGCTAGGGCAAAAAAGAACTTTTAAGTTCTGCTGCAAATATTTACATATGGCTTTAATATTAAACAATATAAATGTAGATCCATTTGTATGTTTTTTTCTTACATTACAAAAATGGAAAAAAGTTTTATTAATCAGAACTATTACACAGACTACTACAGTTCTGCGACAAGCTCTCTCTCACCCTTTGTTCTTCCTCAGCCTACAACATACATTATTCCCACCCCAACCCACTGTCTTTTCAAGTGGCTAATTTCTTCCTCCAGAAAACTTCCTTGACAAGCTTTCACTCTGGGGTGACTGGGGGAAGGAGAGGAGTAGTGTTTAGGTAGTACACCAAGTCATTAAGAAAGTTCCTGTACTTGGGTCTTGGTGGGGAAAGAGCAGGCAAGTAGACTGTTTGGTGTATTACTCCCATAATTCCTCTCTTCCACTGCGTGCATTCTGGCTAGAAATCCTGAGTAGAATAAAACTTTTATTCCCCATTGGAGCCTGAAGGTAGGAGTGGGAGCACAGTTGACCCTTGAACTTCAAGCGTCCACTTACATGAGGAATTTTTTCAATAAACTCACAGTCGACGCTCCATTATCCCTGGGTTTGCATCCACAGATTCAACAAACTACGGATGGAAAAGGTATTTTCAATCCCGGTTGGATCTGCAGATGCGGAGGGCTGACTAAGCACTGTTCCATGCCATTTTATATAAGGGACTTGAGCAGCCCTGTATTTTGCTATCCGCTGGGGTCCTGGAACCAATCCTCCCCACCATCATCCCGATGATGAGCAAGGCACAACTGTAGATGAGTTCCCCGAAAGTTATAAACGGATTTTCAACTGCAGGGAGGTTGGTGGCCCTAACTCCCACGTTGTTCAGGGTTCATATGTATTATGAACTGTTTTAAACCTGGACTAATAAATGACTCTTCAATTACCACATGTATAAAAAGAAAAAGACTAAAAGAGCAAACGTTCTCCCCCAATTCAAGATCAGAAATGGAAATTATCAGGAAATAATATATCAATCATATTAATAGTTAATCTTATACACTTTAAGTACAATGTCCGGAGCTTAGTTAGCTGTAAATATAGACAATTTTATCTGTTCTCTTCAATATCATTCACAAAGTAAATCATTAATAAATACCTGAACTAAATGGCTTCCCATGTTAGGGTGGTATATTACATATGAAATGTAACTTAAAAAAAAAAATAGCTCTCTCAAGCACAGTATCTCCTGAGTCAAATATAAACTTAAACCAGGAATTACAAAAAAGCACTGGTCTAGGTGTTAAGTAAATTAAGAACTATGTTGTACAAAAAGCTCTTATCACATAAGTGTTACAAAGAATTGATATTTACAACAGCATTCGAATATCACTAACATTTTGTATATTCACTTGAAAATTTCCAAACAGGACTCACTATGTAATAATTACCTCTTTTTCTCTTTGTCACAAAAAAGACCTTTTTTATATGTTCATAATATCTTAGAAAACAAAAAATTCTGTTAGACATTTAAAAGGTGTCCCAAAATTCACGCAAGATTTGAATTTTGCGTCATTTGTGTGGTAAAGTGTTGCCAACGAAAAAAAGAGACAGCGTGACAGATGACAGTTCAGGATCATTCAAAATGGAGCGCTACACGAAAGAACAACACATTTTCATTGTTGAGCAATGAAAATTTACCATTTTTAATTATAAACCTGTGTTTTCTATCAAAATTACTTCTTGCGTAAATTTTGGGACACCCTTTACAAATTTCTTTTACAAGTGTGCTCCATAATTATATACTGTGGTATTATGACATCTAAAAAATTTACAATAACCCACTAATCCTCCTAACAAAAGCAGTTTCATACCCCTTTAAAAAATATCAGGCTTTCTTGGGTTTAAAAAGATCATAAGACAATTAATTATCTACAGAATCTTAATATAGCACATTTCCCTTAGTTTTCCACAAAAGCTATAACCCATTTCCTTAAAAAATCTGATTTCTAAATGTAGCTCTATTAACCAAATGATATGGAGAAAATCATTTCATCATTTTGGACTTCTATGTCTTCATATAGAAAATTAGAAGGACAAGATCAGGCAGAGAGAACTAAAAGGTGTATGTACTTAAGTTCCATTCCAAAAAGAGAAAGGAAGAAAATGAATATAGGCAACAGAAGGGAGGGATGGAGGGAGGGGGAAAAGGAAGGGAGGGAGAGAGATGGAGAATAAGAACTAAAAATAACAAAGGCTATAAACTCATACTATCTCTCAAAGTTAAAAAAAAAAAAGTTTACACTAAGGTATGGGACATTCAAAGAGTTCTATCATTTTAAAACAGTGATTAGCAGTTTCCTGTAAGGTCTTTCTCACAGAACATGTTTCATGCAACTAAACCAGTTGAGGCAAGTTCCTTTTAAATAAGTCTATGACACAGCTTTTACACACACATACACAGATGACGGTCAAGATAGATTCCCAGGGAAATATGTTAGGCACATTTACTACTCTTAAAAAGGAAAACACAAGCAACAATGAGGATGGCTGAGAAGAATAAGGAAAAGTCTTCCTAGTGATTTCCCTTTCCCACAAAACTCAGGTTAGAAATCACTTTATCCAAAAAGTTGTTTCCTTCTTCTCTACTTCCTCCCCATCCCTCAAGACTGAGTTAAGTAGCAGGCATTGTAAATTGTCTATCAGCCTTTCCCAAATCCCCTTCATCTTGCTAACCATAATCACTTATTCGGTTCAAGTAACAATCCTGTACAAGAAGAAAGCTAAGCCCCAACTCCAGTCCAAGGGAACAGAGAACTGCCCTAAGCCAATCATGGAGGTCTTGTTTCCAGTACTTGATTTAGACATGGGCTTGTGACCACAACTTGCCCGGTGAGACATGAGACAATCCAAAAGAAACAATTTCTTCTACTGCTGAATGCTGTCCCGGATGTATGTGATCCTTGGGAATGGGTAAGTGGCATCAGTCCAAAATACATACATGCTAAGAATGGCAAAGAGCTCTTTAATAACATAACTGAATCAACCTACTGGAGATGCCCTACCTCTTAAGAAAGATTATTCATCTTTATTATCTTTTTAGAATCGGATTTTCTGCTACTTGCAGCCAAAAACATCCTGAAAATTCTCAGTGCTTTCAGAAGATACTTTTTCAAAGCTAAAGTTAACACAGAAAATAGGTACTGCCACAGGATTTTTCACAGACTATTTGCAATATGAAGGCAAAGAATGGCTTCTTGACCTTTACAGTGTCTAAGCTAAGAATATATCCCCAATGTGTGTTCCTTAACTGTACTAAGTGCATAAAAGGTAGAAAGGAGATGAAGCTAAAAATGCTGGTTGGAGCAAGACTGAAAACCTGACCAATCTAAGAAATTTAGACTCTATCTTATAACAAGCCAGGATTTCACAAAATGTTGTCACAAAGAACACTGTTCCAGCGTGTTAAAAGACATACCAACAAAATAATCAAATTAATTTGGAAAATACTGGTAAAAGTAAGTTGAACAGGTTTCTACAATGCAGGACTTCGTTATGAATCTACTATATACAATATGCATTCTAAACTCCCCAATCTTAGTCAGGAAATGCAACTTTAGATAATGGAAAGTAATATGAAACACGAAAGTTTGTTTCATAAAAATCAGTATAGGAAGTGAAAGATTTTTATTATGATTAGATGGGGTAGTGTGGTGTGGGTATGTGCACAAGGCTAACACAGGTGGATACTCAACAGTTAGGTTATCAAAATATCAAGAGGAGATAATGTCCTAAATTAAGGCAACAGATGGAAGAAGAGAACAGAAAAGAGAAAAATTTCTGAGATAGAAAAGATTGGGTTTAATGAAACGGTAAGAAACAGGTTTGATCTATAACCACACAGTTTCTACCTCAAGGAAATGAAAGGCAAAAGTCATACAATTAACCTGACCATTGAATAGAGAAAGAATATAGATAGTGAAACTGGGGACAGAATCTAAATTTTATGAATAGTATGTGCCTCATTTACCACACCATACTATAAATATACTGGTTAAAGGTTATGCTTTAATTTTAACAGCAAAGCTTTCTGTGGCCTTTATTATTATTATTATTCTTTAACCTTATCTATGTATACATAGTTCACTGTCATGCTTCTCAATAACTACAATGTTATTAAAATCAATGGGGTTTTGTGCTACAGCTTTTTCTAGCTTTATGATTTTTATCACAAATCAGCAGCCCTGTTTGGTGCCATCAACAAAAAAGTACCCTCTCCCAAAGTTATGGGTTGCCTATGAATCTTAACCTCCTCACTTTCCTATCTACCAGTCATCTGAAAAGCAGTGTTAAACTGAGCTTTCCCTAGAAGAAACTGTGTCTCAAGACTGCAGGCATCAGGTCCCACACGAGTTTCCAACCTGATGACCTGCCCTGCCCCAGCCCCCCAATAATCACATAAGCGAATTCCTTGAAATGAAATAAATCTGCATATTGCATATATGCTACTATAATTTATAATAAGAAATAAATATTAGGCATAAAACTCCTAAAACCCCTGAAATTTCCTAAGTGAGAAAAACAATTTTTAAATTGTCTCATCATGCTAATGAGGTGATTTTCGGAAAGCCTCTAGGTAACCTAAGGATGGTAGCTGATTGCTAGAGGAACCACCCAGGTGATTAAAAATGTTGGAACTACCTATGTGGTACACATACTTGTATTTCTATTGGACAGTGCTAATTTAGGACATTTATTATTTTTAATCTACTTAATTTGTCCATAAAAATATAGTTAAGGGAAGCCGGGATGGCTCAGTGGGTTAAGCGCTCACTTTGCAGCGCCGGGGACCGAGGATCGAATCCTGGCCCCGACCCGTGCAGACCCATATGCTGAACTGGGGAGTGCCCCCAGTTCAGTTCTCTCTCTGTCTCTGTATCTCTCTCTCTCTGTCAAAAACAATAAAAAAAAAAAAAGATAATGACTTACAATTATATAAAATTTCACAATGTACTATGAGTAGACTACATTTTATTATTTCTTTGTTATTTAAAATAATCCAGTAAACTACACAAAATTATCATTTTCAGATGAGGAAAAAGGCTCAGAATTCCGGTGAGTGGGATGTCCAGGGTCACACAAATATTAAAATTCCCCAAAAACTTTAATCTTTAGATTTAAAAAGTAAGCCACAAATCCCATAAAAACTCAATCATGGGGGAAGGGGGAAGACTTAAAGGAATCTGACAAAACTAGAAGATTAACAAGTTTTTACAAAATGTGTCTTCATGGTTAGAATACAAAAAAAAAAACTCAATTAAAATAACTGCAAACTACCTTTCAAAGACTCAAATCCAAAAAGGTGTTGAAGATTATTAGTGCCATTGGTTTCTATAGCTAATGCCAGTATTGTGTCCATTAATAAGGGACTAGATATAAAACAAATAAAATCAACAAATTATTAAATTATCTACACTGCAAACCAGCAACTGTACAAATTTTTGTGTGCCTACCTTAAGCTGTTATATGTAAAATCATTTGTTCCTTCTTAAGAATGAACAATGTTCAGAGCTTGTACTATGATTAACAAATAATGGTAGGAGCTAAAATTCATATAGCCACTCATTTTTTGACAAATATTTCATCAACAATTTTCTGCTTAATTTAACTAGTTAAGTAAAAGACAGAATCTCAGGATGCTTGGATAGCTCAGAGATTGAGCATTTGCCTCACGATTCAAGGTTTGGGGTTCGATTCTCTGCCCAGGACTATGCAAACCCCATATGCTAAAATGCAGCGCAACTGATAACCCCTCAGATGGTGGAGAAGGTTCTCGCTTCCCATGCAGGAGGCCTCCCGATCAGTTCCTGCCCTGCGCAGCCCCACATCCACCTGCGTAGAAGGAAACCATGTCACAACTAATGATGCACAACTATGGAGACTGCTCTGAGTCCTCCCCCTTTCTCTCTCTCACCTCTCAAACAATAAATCTTTTTTTTTAAGGATCTAGCTTCAAGTTTATACTGTAAATGAAGTGTTTTTTTAGAATGGGTTGTTGAAAAAATAAAATAGAACAGAAAACATCACTAGTAAGGATAAGTATTTTGTGAAAATTTTGTCTTTTTTATGTGTGCTAGGTCATGATGTAAATTTTATTTCTTAGAATGGGTCTCGCTGAAAACGGTTTGAAAAACCACTGCAAAATAGTCTATCTACAACAAATCTACACATTCAGTATTGGAGGAGTATTAGGGGAAATCAGACTGAATCAAAGTAAAAATACTCCCTTTTATTGTTCAAGAAGATAAAAAGTATACAGTGATCCCTCGTTTTTCGCGGTTAATGGGGACCAGAACCTTCCGTGATAGCTGAAAAACCGCGAAGTAGGATTTGCCCCTAGGAATGGTCGATGTCGCACCGGAAACCAATCACGCGCCTTTATGAGAGCCCGTGGGATGGACTCTGAGTCAACTCATCTCTTTGTTTCACAGGCAGGGATCCTTCTCTCTCGCGCATCAACATGAAACAACGCTCCTTTCCGCAATGTGGCTGCCGACATGGTTGTATTTTTTCATGAATATTTTGGGAAACCCCGCGAAGCACTGAAGCCGCAAACCATGAAGCGCGAAGTGGCGAGGGAACACTGTATAAGGTAATAGCCTAAAGTTGAAAGAATCCTTAAACAATTCTACCTCCCACTTTACCAGTAAGATAACATAGGTAGCCAAGGTCATTCTTCTACAGTCAGCATTAGAACCAAGTCTCCCATTCTAATTCTCTTTGCACGGAATTGGGCTGCAGAAAGGCACTTCAAAAGAATATTATCAGCATTTAAGTGCTAATTCTGAATTTCCTATTTTGGTTTCTAATAACCAAAAGAAACTGCAGTTTAACACACTCAACCATTTCCTCAAGTACTATTCTACCAGATTAATGACCACACCAGCTCTCCCATTAAAAGTTTTTTCCAGCCAGTTACTTGGTACTTAGCTTTTTATGGCACTTTTCTTTTCCCATTATGCTCAGCAGTGCATGCAATACCCTGCCATTTAGGAATGGAACACACTGCTTCTGAAAATGCAAGGCTGGGACCATAATATAACTGAGAATTTCCTCTAAGTTTCTATATTCTGTCCAATTTTTAAAAGCAAACTATTATAAAACCTAATTATATAAAAGCATTATTTTTTGTGATCTGTGCACCTCACTCAGTATAAAACAAATATTTTAAGAGGTCTCATTCAGAATAGTAGAACTATGAAGCTTTATTCAACAAGTGGAGTCAGTAAGAAGAGAAGAAGCATATAAGGACTGAAATCTAAACAAAGGTTAAAAAAAACCAAAAACATTGCAAGTGGGGGCAGAGTTTCACCACTTCCTAAAGCAAAGATTTATTTCTACATACCGGTACTCTTTCCTGATATCCATTATAGAGTCATACTTGCAAAGAACCCAAAATAGGTGCTCAAATGATTTCTATAAAGAACATTAATTGATCACCCTTAAACAATTATTAATGATTACCAACAAATTTCCAGATATTAAAATTACTGGGGAAGCCGGGGTGGCTCAGTGGGTTAAGTGCTCACTTTGCAGCGCCGGGGACCGGGGATTGAATCCGGCCCCGGCCTATGCGGAATCATATGCTGAACTGGGAGCTCCCCCAGTTCAGTTCTGTCTCTGTCTCTGTATCTCTGTATCTCTGTATCTCTCTCTCTCTCTCTCTCTGTCAAAAATAAATAAATAAATAAAAATATATTAAAATTACTAAACATTGGGAATAGCAGAGATATAAAGCTATTTCTTTGGACTTCTGAGACTTACGATAACTAGTCAAATCAGGGAAGTACAGAGAAATTTCAAACAGATGCAGGGATACAGCAATGGAGGCTGACTGAGGTACCGTGTCCTTCACACTCAAACAAAGAAGAGAAAATGTCTTGTTGTTCATCATTTCTCAAACCTGCAGTGTAGTGGTAGAGACATTAAAAAGTCCAATATTTTTATTCCATAGTCCAGTCAATTCACAAGACTGTATATGAAACTGCCTCTTTGTCACAAAAATTATATGAGAGTATATGTAAAATACAGTGCCTGGTGTATAAATACTACCAAATCCCAAGCCACTCCAAAATCCTTTAAACACAGATACACACACACTTCAAACTTTTGATCAAACTTCACATTAGACCCTAGAAGGGAAAGACAAGTGAATTAAAAACTATTCTGTGTAAAAAATGACAGTAGTAGTATTACCTGATGTGCCATTTACATCATCACACTAATGTCTTAATTTACTCTCCGAATACTACTAAAGAACACAGAAATGAGGGAATAACTATTAATATAATGGCAAAAGCAAAATTTTAAACACCGGTGAGGAGCCAGTACTGTATAAACATTTTTAAATATTTATTTCTGTATATATTAACTTAAAATTGGATCTTAATACTATAGCATAAATATGCCCATTAAGACAAACCAATTTATAACACAAAGATATGAAATTAGAATTCCTAGATATAAAATTCCTAGGTATGAAACTAGAAATTCACTTGTAAACTTTAAAAGTAATGAAGAAAACAGAAAAAGACAACACACACACAAAAAACTTGAAGTTCTTAAATGCCACTCTAAATAAAAAGTAATGAAGAAAACAGAATCAAAGATAATACAAAAGAATTAGGAGACATGCCACAGATTGGGAGAAAATATTTGCAAAAGATATAACCAATAAAGAACTGTTATTCAAAATACATAAAGAACTCTTTAAAACTTAACAGCCTCATTAAAAATGGTGACCCTACATCACCAGGGAAATGCAAGTTAAAACAACAAAAGAGTTACCACTACACACCTATTAGAATGACCGAAATCTGGATCATCGAGAACATGAAATGCTGAAAAGGATGTGGAGCAACAGGTACACTCATTCCTTGCTAGTAGGGATGCAAGATGGTACGCCACTTTGGAAGATCATTTGGTAGTTTCTTACAAAACTAAACATTTGTGGTCTGACAATTAAGTATGCGAACTCATCCTAGAAAAAGTGGTATATATACCTCACTGCTGACTATCACTTTGGTCACCCTAAAAGCACTCTCCTTGGGAAGTTCTGCACTGATGCCAGCACCTAGTCCACCCTTCAAAGCAATTTTGGAACTCTTTTTCTGGAGTGGCCATCAGAGCCCATATTACCCTCGATGTCCTGAATGTCATCAATGAGTCTTCCTTTCAATCTTTCCTTTATCTTCGGGTAAACAAAAATGTCATTTGGGGCAAGGCAGGTAAGGTGACCAAGGAGGGTGTTCCCAATACAGTTATTTGTTTACTACCTAAATACTTCTTTACAGACAGTGCTGTGTGAGCTGGTGCATTGTTGTGATACAAGAGCCATGAGTTGGTGGTGAAAAGTTCAGGACGTTTTTGTCTCACTTTTTCACACAGCCTTTCAGCACTTCCACATAGTCAACTTGGGTGACTCTCCAGCTGGCCCAAATTCATAATGAACAATCATTCTGATGTCAAAAAAGTTAGAAACATTGTTCTGACTCTTGATTTGGACTGATGGGACTTTTTGGTCATAGAGAATGGGCTAACTTCCATTGTGCATTTTGACGCTTTGTTTCAGGGTCATACTGGTACACCCATGTTTCATCAACCATCATAACTCAGTCCAAAACATCGTCTTGCCTCTCCAAAAGGTCTTGGCAAACTTCGACTTCCTAATAGCTACCCTGCCTTCTCATCAGTGACACTTTCTCTCCCCTCAGAAAAATGCTGAATTCACTTGTACACCATCGTTTTCTTCATGACATTATCCCATAAACTTGGATTAACATGTTCCTGATTTCACTTCCACTCTTGCCAAGTTTAACATGAAATTTAATGTTTGTTGCTCTAATTCAAGCTCTGACATTGCAATGGCACACAGAAACAAGCAACAACAATAATGAATGCCACTCAGCAAGACACTGACTGCCACATGTCGACACATATACTGCTGTGAGACACTGATATATCAAGGTTATGAAACCTTGCTGAATTGTTTTTACAGAGCTGCCAACATACAACCATGGTGGCAAGTTTGTAAACTTAACTGTCAGAACTTAATTGTATTACCTCTATAATGGAAGAACACAATTAAGAAATAGTTCCCTAACATCTTGGGAGGCTCTAGAGCACTTAACTGAAAATTTAAATAAAGGAAAGCAGATTTGAGTTGGTAGGAAGTAGAAAAAGCACACCAAGGCTCTCCCTACCCTTGTTAGTCAAGATTCAAAACTAAACTTCCTCAAAGAACTTTCTATATACTGCTACTAAAGCCCCTGACACTTGGTTTTTACAAACTTTTCAACCACAGTAACATGTGCAAAAACAAAAAATTAATTTATAATATTCTGACCATGTCCAATAGCATGAGAGGCAGTGAATGAACTTCTACAAATCTCTGAACAAAGACTAAAAGTGAAAAAAGTAATCAGCTTTGCAATATATCAACAACCATAACTTTTAAACTGTTCAGAGTAATCAAATGCATCAAAAATCAATCTCCAGGATTTAGTTGTAACTACAAGTTGGAATTTGTGGGCCAAACATTCTAATTAATTTCCCCTCGTGAGAACTAAAGAGAAGTAATATACACACAAGTAGGAATTCAAGGGCTGTTGTATGTCCTAACTTAAAATAAAAATGTTGGTTCTGAGCTTCCAGTCAAAGTGGCAGAGCAGGTAAACACTGCTGTTCTCACCACCTCTCAGGACCACATGGAAATGACAACTAAACTATGGAACAAGCATCATTAAGAATCACCTAAAGTTTAACTGAACAGAAGTCCTCTACTTGAGGACATACAGAAGAAACCATGTTGAAGGGTAGGAGGGGCAGAGACACACAGAACAGGCTGGTTGCACACCAGCATGTGGCGGTTAAAAATCTGAAGGGATATCTTGACTGTGGATATCCCTGAGGAGTGAGGGATCCCAGCCCCACACCAGGCTCTCCAGACCAGGGTTCCAATGCTGGGAAAAGTAGTCTTCATAACTTCTGGATGCAAAAACCTGCAAATATTGTGTCTGAGTGAGATGGAGGGCTGCTGGAGTCTAGGCACTCCTCTTAAAGGGTCCCCACCCATGAACTGACTCAATGACAGACTCACTTGCTCTGAGTTCCAGCATTGAAGCAGCAGCTCAAATGGAGCTAGGGACATAAGGGGATAAACTGAACTGTCTAGCTTCAGGGCGAGCGCTGGTGAGACACCTTTCCATCAGACAGAAGGAAGTGCTGAAGCCTCCTACCACCGGGCGTGCACATGCAGGAGGGCACCATATCTGAGACTCCCATCAACTCAGCTAACACCATTCTCCCTACCGTGGTGATTTCCTGAGACACCAACACATCCAACTTGTGGTCCCACCCAAATCACTTCCAGTGACTTTACCATACAAATAGCCAATCTTGGCTCATGCTGCCAACTTTTCTAAAATCTCTCAAAGGTTCACAAACCACAATCAAGCACTGGCTGGTATCAGCATGCCCTGTACCTCTTACTAAACAGCCCCCCAAGAGCAGCACTAGAGGCAGCCAACCTCAGTTCAAAGCTTAGCCTCTCCTAGGCACCTCCAAGCCTAGTACACAAGACAACCACCTGCAGATCACTTTGTAGCTCATACCAGTGATTCTGGGCAGGGCACAGACAGTGACTGACCTTGGTCTGTACCAGAAGCCCTCCCAAGAGAACCCAGAACCAACAACACACCTGGTGTCCAGCTTCAGACCACACCAGAGGCACCACCAGCCACCTCTACAAATGACACACCCAAAGGGCAGAGACTCAGCAGGCAACAGAGCCCTGCTAAAGCAAACCCTGCTAAAGCAAACCCTGCTCCACAGTGTCAGCCCTTACCCGACAGCTCCTCCACTGTAGTCACAGCCAGTCCCCACAACCAATCAGCCTGAGGGTCAATCCCTCCCGCTGATGTGCCAGAAGCAATCAAGGCTCAACTCAATAGGATGCACACAGCCCACACAAGGGACACACCTGGAGGCCTCACTCAGGTGACCAGGGAGACTGAACCACTGGGTCCCATAGGATACCTACTTACTACATAAGACCACTCTACCAAGACTGAGAGAAGTTACAGCTCTACCTAAAACATAGAAACAAACACAAACACAGGGAGGCAGCCAAAATGAGGAGACAAACATGTCCCAAATGAAAAAACAACAAGTTCCAGAAAAAGAACAAAACAAAATGGACACAGCAATCTACCAGATGCAGAGCTCAAAACACTCATTATAAGGATACTCAATGATCTCAGTGAGAACTTCAAAAAGAGATAGAAAACAAAGATAGAAAACATAAAAACAACTAGTCAGAAATGAAGAATATAGTAACTGAAATAAAGACTACATTAGAGAAAATAAACAGTAGCTCAAATGAAGCAAAGAATCAAATCAGTGATTTCGAATATAAGGTAGCAGAAAACACCCAAAGAAAACAGCAAAAAGAAAAAAGTATCCAAAAAAATGAAGAGAGTTTAAGGGGCCTCTAGAACAATGTCAAACGCGCCTACATTTGCATCATAGGGGCACCAGAAGGAGAAAAGAGAGAAGAAGGAACTGAAAACCCATCTGAAGAAATGTTAGGAAAACTTCCCTAATCTGGTGAAGAAACAGATATATACAAGCTTAGGAAGCACAAAATCCCAAACAAGATGAACCCAAAGAGGCCCACACCAAGATTCATTAGAATTAAAATGCCAAAGGTTAAAGACAAAGAAAGAATCTTAAAAGCAGCAAAAGAAAGTTACCTCCAAGGGAATACCCAAAAGATTTCTCAAAGAAACATCCCATGGGCAAGCCGGATGGCTCAGAGGCTTAAACACTCGCTTTGCAGCTCCGGGGACCGAGGATTGAATCCTGGCCCCGGCCTGTGCGGACCCATATGCTGAACTGGGGAGTGGCCCCAGTTCGGTTCTCACCAGGGTGAGACCCTGGCCCAGTTCCCGCCCTGTGCAGCCCCGCGCCCACCTGTGGAATGAAACTATGTGGAAAAACCAAAACATGTGCAACTATGGAAACTGTTCTGGGCCCTCCCCCTTCTCTTTGTCTCTCTCTCTGTCTCTCTCTCTCTGTCAAAAACAATAAAAATAAATCTTTAAAGAAACACTGCAGGTCAGAAGGGACTAGCATGGAATATTTGAAGTAATGAAAAGCAAGGACCTGCAACCAAGTTGACTCTACCCAGCAAGGCTGTCATTTAGAATTGAAGGACTGATAAAGAGCTTCCCAGACAAGAAAAAAGTAAAGGAGTTCATTATCACCAAACCAGTATTACAAGAAATGTATGAAGAACAAAAATAAATCAAAAATATGAATAGTAAAATGGCAATAACTACATATTTATCAACAATTACTTTAAATATAAGTGGACTAAATGCTCCAAACAAAAGATACAGGGTGGCTGTATGGATAAGAAAATAAGACCCTAACTTATACTGCCTACAAGAGACTCATTTCAGATCAAAAGACACACAGACTAAAAAATAAAGGGATGGAAAAAGAGATTTCATGAAAATGGAAACAAACAACAACAAAAACAAAAACCAAGTAGGGATAGCAATACTTATACCAAACAAAGTAGACTTTAAAGATTTATTTTTGTTTTTTGACAGAGACAGACAGTGAGAGACAGAGAGAAGGGGAGGGCCCAGAGCAGTCTCCATAGTTGACAGCATTAGTTTTCCATATAGTTTCACTCCACAGATAGGTACTGGGCTGCGCAGGGCAGAAACTAGGCCAGGAGCCTCCCTTATAAGCCCCGGCAAGAACTGAACTGGGGGCACACCCCAGTTCAGCATATGGGTCTGCATGGGTCAGGCCTGGGATTCAATCCTCAGGCTCCGGGGCTGCAAGGCGAGAGCTTAACCCGCTGAGCCAACCCAGCTTCCCCAAAGTAGACTTTAAAACAAAGACTATATATAACAAGAGACAAGGAAGTACTTAGCAATCTCACTTCTGGGTATTTATCCAAAGAAACCCAAAATACTAATTCAATAAAGACATATGCATCCAAATGTTCATTGCAGCATTATTTATAATAGCCCAAATATGGAAGTAACCTAAATGTCCATTAATAGGCCAACAGATTAAAGAAGTGGTACATATGTACAATAGAATATTACTGAGCCATAAAAAAGAATGAAATGTTGCCATCTGCAACAACATGGATAGACCTAGAGATTATTACAACAAGTGAAGTCAGAGAGACAAATACCATATGATTTCATATATATGTGCAATCTAAAAGACAAAATAAACGAGCAAAACAAACAAACTCAGATACAGAGAACATCTTGATGGTTGCCAGATGGGTAGGGGGGTTGGATGATTGGAAAAGGGGAAGGGATTGTAAAAAGTACAAATTGGTAGTTACAAAACAGCCATAGGGATATAAAGTACAGCATAAGCAAAATAGTCAATAACATTGTAGTAACTATGCATGATGTCAGATGGACACTAGATTTATCAGGATGAACAGTTTATAAGTATATAAATCTCTAACTACTATGGTACACCTGAAACTAATATAATATCTTAATTAAGTCAACTGTAATTTAAAAACAAAAAATTATTTTAAAACATGTTAGCTCTGAAACGAACATCACAGCTGAATGTGAAGTAATATGAAGTATCAAAAATAATTATAACTGCGTACAAACAACATATTAGTTTCCTACCTAAAATTTTAAAATTTTTTTAAATTTTTTTCTGTGAGGCAAAGCCAACTAATTATGCCATCATACAGCATAATTACAACTACATAAGCACAAATACCAATTAAAATTATAGTATGCAACCATTATGTTTTTTACCTAAATACCTCAAATTTTTAAATGAGAAAATGTTTTTGCTATGCAATAGAACAGGCAAACTATACCACCATACAGTGTGATCAAAACTACAAAAAACAATAATCAAAAGCACAGAAATTAGACAGTTACAAATGGTAGCAATGCTCATCTCTGGATGAAGGGATTGGTTGCAGGTGGTATTTATTTCCTTTTTTCCCTCTAATTTCCTGATTTTTATAATGAGAATGTATTACCTCTATAATTTTGTTTTCTTAAAAATCTTTTTTGTGTGTGATTTAGGGATGGTTACAAAATCTAAGGTGGAAGTAAGTGAAGCTTATAACTCAGGAAACTGAGTCAAAATCAAGTGAGCGCATAGCTCTAAGCAGACTATCAAAAGGCCTTGCTACAAACAGAAAGCAGGCTTCTGTGATCAGTAAATTGTCATTTAGACTTTGTCTTGGCATCTAAAATATCTTACAACTTTATTAAAATAAAGCAGTTAGCTATATTTTCACTAAACTTTTCATCCATATTTGTTGTACAGGAACAACTAGTCAAAGACTTAACTATTTTGGAAAATTTTAATAGAAGTAGCTGAACTATAAATACTGTCTCTTTTACAAGCAAACAATAGCAAAAATCAATGTAACCTATTTCTCATTATCATTAAAATGAATATGGACAGGAAACTGGTTAACAAGTTTAAGGAGCTACAATGGCCAGAAATCATTAAAGAATATAACTAAAGCAGCAGGTTTATACATTCAATATACATCCAAACATGCATTAACAGTTTATCTGAAATATGAAATAGCCAAAAATATTTACAAAATATTCAAGATATTTGCAGTAAAAACTGACTTCTAATACTCTTTTGGCAGCAAATAAAGTACTTAAAGAACAGGACAGTAAGAAATATCATTTCTGACGCACACATGCTGGTAAGTAACAAAAAACAAGATAAAAATTTAAAGAACTAAATGCCAATTTTCATAATAATTAGGTATTAGGAAAAAAAAAAACCAAAAGAAAAAAACTTAAAAAACACAAATTTCTGTGTTCAGCTACAGAAAAACAATTATGGTTTGTAAAGGGTGCTAATGAAAGAAACTACAAAAAGGAAGTTGCTAAGATTTATTTTTAAGCAGTAAATTTAATTCATTGCAGCATCAGCTTTTTTTTTTACAGCACTTTAACAGAATAGTCTAGGTCAGCGGTTGCCAACAGAAATAAAATATGAGCTATATGTGCAATCTTAAATTTTTAAGTAGCCACATTAAAAAATGTAACAGGAAACAAAATAACTTATTTATCTGATCTATCCAAACATTATCTTTTCAACATGTAAACAATTTTTTTAACTGGAATAGTTTAACTTTTTGTATACTAAGTCTTCAAAATCCTGTGCATATTTTACACACAGCAGATCTCAATTTAGATGCTTAATTTTCCTCAGAAAAACCTTGGAAAATAATTAAATATTGAATTTGATTCTAAGACTCATAGAAGTTACTGGTATTTATAGGGAATGAATTTTGAGTATGGGTAAAGGAAAAAATCTCTACTTGATTACTGCTATCTTCTACAATTACAAAGTAAATTCGGGGCAATGACATCACCCCTTCCCCCAAAACAGCAGCAGAAAGAATGTAAAAGGACAGAGAGTAAATTACATGCTTGTCCCTGATACAGCTTACCAGAGAGGAAGACACTGAGGAAGAAGAGATGGTAGCCCTTCCGCAGTGAGAAGTGTGCCTAAGGGAAACATCACAACCCAGAGGAGTTAAGAAAAAGGCTATTCTGAACTGTTTTTTACTCTCAACATTTCTGACAACAAATGCGTATTTTTCACAAAAAAAATTCTTTTCACAAATTGGTTTTTCAACAGTTTTCAATTCTGTGGACACCGATGGGTACCCCAACAAATCAATTCATTTCTGACACTACCTGCAGTTAGCACAAACCCTACAGTTTAAGGGCTTAGTCCCACAAGACTACCCTAACTTCAGATGCTAGCTGCAAATCCCAGTATAGCTGCCACATATACTTCTGACCAACAGACTATAAATCAGGGGTTCTCATGATCCTCTCCTCATGTTTGGTAATTTGTAGAGTAGTTCACAGAACTCAGTAACAGTTTACTTACTATTACCAGTTTATTCTAAAGGATGCAATCCAGGAACAGCCAAATGAAAAAGATGAATAGGGCAAGGTATGGGAGAAGGGCACAGGGCTTCCACACCCTCTCATGTACATCACCCTCCCAGCACTTTGATGTGTTCATCAACCTCTCTGAACTCTGTTCTTTAGGGTTTTTATGGAGATTTCATTACTGGGCATAACTGATTAAGTCATTAGCCATTGGTGATCAGCTCAATCTCTATCTCCTTTTTCCTTCCCTGGAGGCAGGGATGGGAGTAGAGCTCAAAGTTCAGTCTAATCATTCCTGGGTCTTTCTAGTGACTAGTTCCTATACTGAAGCTCTCTAACCACAACAGGAATACCTTGGAATCCAAACTCCCCAAAGCTCGAAAAACTTGAAATCCAAACAAATATTCAAGGAAATTCTGCCTTGGAATCCAAACACTGCTTTGGAATTTGAATGCCAACTCGTTCGAATGGGACACATCTACTGTACGGCCGGTAGCTTTATCTGAACACCCACTCATCTTGGAACTTGAACATTTTGGAACTCAAACAGGGTTCTGGGATAGATTAAATTTGAATTCCAAGGCATCACTGTATTTTGAAAAACCTGCCATATTTTAAGCTGAGATCTTGTGTGCCCAAGTATGGATTACTACCTTCAGTGTAACAAGGGATTGCCTGACTTTAAAGAACCATTTTAGTCTAAAGGACATCCAGGACTCTAGGTCTATGGGATGATATGCTTATTATTATTAGTCTGTGCTGGTGGTCATAGGCAAATAATGTCAGCTGATATACTTTAAGAGTTTTACCACACTGTTAGTACCAAGTCTTGCTGCTTTTAGAAGAAAATTTATCCGGAAATCTTACTGGAGATGAGGTAACATCTTATTCCATAACAATGCTGAATAAATGAACTATTCTAGAGAATTTCAAAACATAATTATGAGATTTCTATTTGGAGCTCATATAAACAAGAGAGCGAAATCCTTCTCAATAGTGTATGTAATGTCAAAATGAACAGTGAAGAGAAGGAAAAAAAGAGGTAACAAGATTTTTAAAAATCAAGGGAATAAAGTCAATTAATACTGTCAGTATCAAGAACTAAGCTAACAAACTATAACCTTAATCTCCAAAGTAATTAAAAGTAAATCCTACTGTAATTATATAATAACAATTAACATATCATTGGTTCTCCAACATCCTTAACTCTGCTTTCCTAGTGAATAAAAAAGTAGCATTGGTATGTAACAATTTTAGGAATTTAGAAATCCAATGAAATCTTACTAATATTGTAAAACTTGAAAATGAACAATCTTTATACATTAGAATTAATCTAAAGGCCACTGACAAAAATCCTAACACTTAGCCGTTCAATTGTCTCTATTAGATGGAAACCTGATACACAAAAGGCCACTAGAAATAACATTCCTTCTCCTTAAATACTTAAGTCTAAACAGAACATCCTACAGTAACCAATGTAAGTAGCATCTAAAAAACTCTGAACACACTAAGAAGTTAATAAAACACACCTGCCATTTCCCTCCTTATATAATTATAGAATCTACGTAAGTACACTGGCTAACAGGCCATTTCATAAAATTAAATGCCCACCAACAAATTATAATTGCTAGAGAACAAAAGAACTCAGAAGTCCACTAGTATTCAAACTATCCTTCCTCGTTTAACTCAAGTATTGTATAAAGAAAAGGACCCAGATTACACCATGTGATCTTAAACAAGCTTTCAAACCTGAGTTAGTTGTCTCAAATAGAAAATTGAGAAAATATCTTCCTTGCCCTGTTGTGAGAATTACTGTGGCATGGTACTGTGCCTGTCACAAAATGGGCCCTTATTAGATATTAGTAATTAATACCTTTCCAAATTAATTAATTAGCAAGAAACACTGCAAAACAACAAGCGCCAAAGAAAGTACTCCATATGCAGCATTTAGGCTTTTTGCTATAGAAAAATCCATTCTGACCATATCACACAGACACTATAATGGAATTACAAAAAATCTGGCTGTTTCTTTGGCTGACAAGGATGGTCATTTCAGAGAGATGCTCCACTTATAAAATAGGAAACACCATACTGATATGCAAATATAGTATGAATGCCAGAGATTATAGGAGAGGGACAAACTTTAAAAATCAGCACGTTCTTGGAAACTATATAACTGTTACCAACCAATGTCACCCCAATATAGTTAACAATTAAAAAAAAAAAATCTGAAACAATAATAAAAAAAAAATCAGCACATTGCTCCCAACACTTAAGTGAGTAGAAACTAGTTGATAAATGGTATAACGTTTGAAAACTTGTTTGGATTAAATTTAGCTATCCACAAAGAATAACGAAAATGGTATTTGGCTTAGAACAGGCTCCTATAATAGATACTGAGACAAATAAAGCAGAAAAAATATTTTATTTCAATGCTTCCACTTTTAAAAACCTTTCCTTGCCCATCTGTCTTATCCTTGATCACGCCTTCTACTTACCCAATCTTTCTTGCTCCACATTCATTACAACTTGTCTAGAGACATTACCTACTCTTACTGTCACTACTTCTTAACCTTCCTCAGCCACTCCTTAAATCTACTGCAAAATTTCCACTGTAAAATGATCAGATATTTGGAGCAAATGTGACACGATCTTAATCTTTCTTGATAATTCTGCATGTATATGTGAGTTTATGATAATATTCTTTGTACATCTCTTCCAAAATAGGAAAGGCTATTTTTTCTTTATTACTAACAGAGGATATATTTTTAAAATGTGTAACAAGTCATAAAAGTACCACACTGTAGATTCTTTATGATGTATAAATTATACCTCAATAAAGCTGTTTTTTAAAAACACAACTCAACCCAAGATCTAGATTTAACACATTCCAATAGAACTTTCTGCAATGATAGAAATGTTGTATATCTGTGCCATATAATGGTAGCCACACATGGTTTCTGAACCCTTTGAATTGTGTGTGGCTAGTGCAATTGAAGGACTGAGTTTTTATTTTTAAACTGTATTTTGTTTCATTTAAACTTAGATAGCCAGATGAGGCTACTGAACAGTGCAGGAATTTCAGACACCACCAGCAACTTACATTTGCTCATGTGCTTCTCCCTTGCTCAACCTCCCCCACATTAGATGATTCTGAAATTGGTTGTTATTGACTTACTAGCAAAATGCAATATATTACACAATTTCAATAGTGTAACTAATCTCTATACTTCTCTCCTACTTCTAAAATTCATCTTCAACAGTCACTATTATGCAATTTGGACTTCTTTGCTATATTCTTTTCTTGGAATTTAATTTTCTTGATAGTACCATTCTTCTAGTGTTCTATTCAGTTAAACCCAGGGGTGTTCAATCTTTTGGCTTCTCTAAGCCACACTGGAAGAGCTGTCTGTCTTCGGCCACACATAAAATGCACTAATGATAGCTGATGAGCTAAAAAAAAAAAAGAAAAACTCATAATGTTTTAAGAAAGTTTATAAATTTGTGTCAGGACACATTCAAAGATGTTCTAGGCAGCATGCAGGACAACCTTGATTTAACCCCTGGGCTCTTTCTTCCTTTGGCCACCCATAGTCCTATTTTGTCCTAAAACCCTTCTCTCTCTCTCTCTCTCTCTCTCTCTCTCTCTCTCTCTCTCTCTGTGTGTGTGTGTATTAATATATGAGGGCTGTCTGGAAAAAAATCTAGCTATTGTCAATATTAAAGAGAACAGTTACATGGCTGGATACTTTCCAGATAGCCCTCTTATGTGTATCCTCTCCCTAGATGATTTCATTTACTTCCACTGTTTTAGCTATGACTAATACAGACATTTAGGAATCAATGGCCTCTATCTCTACCTAAGACCTATTCTCTGAGCTTCAGTAATATACCTAACAGAGGTGTCACAAGTACCTCCAACTCAACATCTCAAAAAAACAAAGCCCCTATTCTTTCTTATTCCCTCCCTCAGTTGACAGCACCATCATCTATCTCCACCATTTATCCACACTTCATTTTTCCTCCAAATCGAGTTAATCACTAGATCCTTCCATTTTTAGCTCCAGAATATTTAAAGATGTCATTCATCTATTACTGCCCTAGTTCAGTCCCTAGAAATCTCATAAGCATACCCTAAAATTAAACTCTACATATTCCCTGTACTCTTAAATTCATTCACCAATTACTACTATGCAAATCTAACCAATTAACTTCTTTGCTTAAAATTCTTTACTCTCCACTGCCTATAGTTGAGTATTTGTGTGGGGAGGGCGCATGGAAGGTTCAGAGAATAGATATATGATAAAGACTAGGAACTCTTCAGCATGTTAAAGAGATGATCTGCTGCGTTTCCCAAATTTACCTTAATCCGAAATGACCTACCAGTCTAAGGCCAGGGCCAGTATCCCCTGACCTCGAGGTTGCAAGGCAAGCAGTCAACCTGGTGAGCTACCCCAGCATCCTGAGATTTTTCTTAACTAACCCAAATATGATGATTTTAACAACTAGATTTTCAAACACTCATTCTTAAATCATTCTGAAATTTCTTAAGTCTCAAATTCCTGAGATAACTGTATTTGCTTGTGATGACAAAGAGTTTACCTGAGATTCTTTTCTAAAAATCATTCATTACATTTAGCAAGCACATTTAATGTCAATCTTGCAATGCCAAAATTCAAGTCACAACATCAAAAAGTAAATTCTGGGGAAGCCAAGATGACTCAGAGGGTAAAGCGTTCACTTTGCAGCCCCAGGGACCAAGGATCGAATCCTGACCCTGGTCATGTGGACCCACATGCTGAACTGGAGCATGCTTCCCATGAGGGAGGCCCCCCCCCGGCCCACCTGTGTGGAATGAAACCATGTCCAGAGCTGATGATGTACAACTATGGAGACTGCTCTGGGCCCTCCCCCTTCTCTTTTTCTCTCTGTCTTGTCTCTCTCTGACTCTGTCAAAAACAATAAAATAAATCTTTTTTAAAAAAGTAAATTCTATGAAACCCTACCTGAAAAAATCTAAATTAATATAAAGGTGGAGATTATATGATTAATTTAGTCAACCAAAAACCCAAACAAATTACTTTTTCTTCTCAAATAAAATACATCAATAACCAATCTTTTTAAAACAACACACAAAGTTAAGTTTGCCACCTGTCAAAGAGGCACAATCCAGTTCCAAATAAAAAACATGCTTAAGAAGAGCTTCTGGCAATTTCTCTTCAGTCTGAAAAGCTATTTCCGTTTTGTCTTAAGATTTGATAAAATTCCTAAGCTGACAAGTAAAATGCTCCTAAAACCCAAATTTAACCAAGGCATTTAATTTGTAGTAAGTGACAACTTATGCCCTTCCAAATGACTTTTTTAAAAGAACCATCATCCTTTTCTATTGAATATAACACTACATTTTTCAAAGTACCTTCACACAGTATTTCAGCTGATCCTCAACAATCCTGTTAAGACACATTACTAATACAAAAGGTGCAGAAAAATTTATACAATTTTTAAGAAAGGAAAAAACTGTATTAAAATTGTAATACTCAGTATATACCGATTAAAAAAGGTGGATACAAGTCACAGTTGACTTCTGCAATGACAAGAGGTGCTCAAAGTGGTGACTATCCACATCCCCTTCTGATGACAACAAACCACTACTTGAACAATGTTGACCAGTATCTACTTATATTGCTGCACATGCTATTTCACTTTACCATGTGTCTCAAAATTATCATGAATACATGCATTTGTTAGGTGTGTTGGAGGTTCTGTTGCACACTCACACCTCCATTGTTGTTGTACTTCCACAACGTTCTCAAATTTCAAATACCACTTCAACATGGTCTTGTGCTCCTCCAATGACAACCATGCTTCCGCCATTTTCTTTGACTGTCTTGCCTGTCTCATGGTGACACTCACATTCATTTGATTAATGCCATCTTTTGAGTGAACATCATACTACACATTGCTACCGTGATTCAATTCAACTTCAAAAAGTAATAAATACATCAATAACATCACTTAAAGCGTGTATACATTTTTTTGGCATCCCCAGAAACCAGCACTACAGATTAAGGTTCTTAGATAACTGGGTAACCAAGAGCCTAAGTGTTCTGCCTTAGAGCTCTTTTCCACTATAGGTACAGCCTATATGATATCATACTGAACTCTCCAAATACAAGATCAGAGAGTCTGCTATTGATCAAAGAAAGGCAAGGAATGTGGATGGAAACTCTGAGATCTACAACTATTTCTAACTTAGTAACAGAAAAAAATTAGTATTTGTTAAAGCATACTGAGCACCTACTTATATCTTCAAAGAGCTCAAAGATTAGTGGAATAGACAAAAAAGGTAAATTATTTCAATTTAAGAATATCATAAGAATGATCCCAAAAGAAAAAAGATATTAGCAACTTTTAGAAAGGCTAGCATTTGGGAAAGAGACAAGTCATGAAATTAGAAAGTTAGGAAGAAAACTGGTAGAGCTAAAGAATTTAAAGTACTGATGACACCATGCTCAACTCCAAACTTCTTCCTGTAAGAATGGTAGCAACAGTAATCGTTTTGCTACATGATTCTTCAAGCATAAATATAAATGAATCAAACAAAATCTTCATAGATACCTCAAAGAGACGGCCTAAAAGAGACGCTGTGCAATTTACATGGCAGGCCCTGTCCTAAATGCTTTGTCTATGTTAATTCATTTAACCATCACAACAGCTCTATAAGATAGGTACTTATTACATTCTGCTTACAGATTAAGAAACTAGCACAGAAGTTGCCCAAGGTGACATAATCATTAGCTGAACCAGGCAGTTTAGTTCTTAATTACTATGTTATACTGCAGAAAAATAATGCCCTTTTCAACTCTAAATTCAAATCATGCTAAGTCTTACCTATGCCACAAACTAGATTGGTCCTGTTTTAAAAAAAAAACCAAAAAGCACTCAAGTAAAATGCAAGATGCTAAAAATAAATATAAAGAACTGGTACAGCAAAACCTGGTAACTAATTATTACTAATATTTTTAAAAATTGTAATTTGAGCATAACCACTCTTGCTGCTTTTTACAGCTTTATCTAAAAAAATGTAAAGCTAGCTGAAAATCCCAATGTCAGGTTTAGGATGATTTCTGAAAATAAAGACTCAGTTTTATTTGAATGTTCCCATAGTTTTTAACCAGAGTGACTTTCAAATCACCAGGATCTTGAACTAGACTCTTAACAGTCAAGAAATGAACTGTCACCAGGCAAGAACAGATTCCCAATTTGTTTTACATAAAAACAACCTTCTTCCAAGTTACTATACTAGGAACAATTACGATATTAAGGTAAAAAAATAAAAAAGATAAATAAAAGGATAACATTTAAGCCCTTAAGTAAGAACTAACTACATCATTAAAAATCAACCAACCAGGGCATGTCTCACAATCGAGTGGTCCAGGGTTCAATTCCCGACCCAGGTATGTGCAAACCCCCTATAATGAACAGCAGCGCAACTGGTAACCACCAAGATGGCTCAGCAGCAAAGGTTCTCACCTCCCATGCAGGAGACCCCTGATTTGGTTCCCACCCAGAGCAGCCCCACATCCACCTGCGTGGAATGAAACCATGTAACAACTAATGATGTACAACTATTGATGTACAACTATGGAGACTGCTATGGGC
The DNA here is from genome assembly GCA_004027555.1 of Craseonycteris thonglongyai. Classification (NCBI taxonomy): domain Eukaryota; kingdom Metazoa; phylum Chordata; class Mammalia; order Chiroptera; family Craseonycteridae; genus Craseonycteris; species Craseonycteris thonglongyai. The sequence goes on along the minus strand of PVKE010000961.1, from coordinate 88,530 downwards.
CCTCCTGTTCTCTCTCGTTCTCTCTCTCTCTCTCTCTCTCTCTCTCTCTCTCTCTCTCTCTCTCTGTGTCTCTCTCTCACACACACACACACACACCCTCTCTCTCAAACAATAAAGTAAGTCTTTAAAAAAATTATTTTTGAGGATTATTTAATGTAATACAAAAATTGTCACAGGGGTAAATGAAAAACCCAGGTCACAGATTAATACTCAATTTGACCTCAGTTTTGTAATAAATGCAGAGAAAAGTCCTGAAGCAAATACACGAAAATAAAAACAGTGGTGATTCCTGAATTGTAAGGTTCCTGTCTTCTACAGTTTTCCACATGCAGCCTCCCAAGCTCTCTGAGAGCTCATAAATTCTTTTGGACTCATTCGCCAACAAACTGGGAAAATCAATGAGCATTACAAGTTCTAAAACAACCTAATGCGTATTAATTTTTTACTCCCTCCACTATGTGATCCTTAAGTCTGAAATTAAATTATGCTCAAGTATCAAAAGGTTAGAATTTGCAGGTTTTTAAAGTATTAAAAATTGACTATAGGGGATGCCAAGATAGCTCAGCGGTTGAGTGCTTGCCTCAGAATAGCGAGGTCTGCAGACAGATTCCTGGTGCTGGCCAGTGCAATCCCTTATGCTGAACTGCAGTGCAACTGATAACTGCCCACACCCACCTGTGTGGAATGAAACCATGTCACAAGTACTGATGTACAACTATGGAGATGCTCTGGGTCCTCCACACACACACCTTCACTCAAATAAAAAAATCTTCAAAGAAAAAAAATCAACCTAAATGTAATTCTCAATTCCTGTACCATAAAGTTACTACCTATAACAATAAAACTGCATATATTTTAAAGATTTATTTTTATGGTTTTTGACAGAGAGGGAGAAAGATACAGAGACAGAGAGAAGGGGGGAAGGCCCAGAACAGTCTCCATAGTTGCACATCATTGGTTTTTCCACATAGTTTCATTCCACAGGTGGGTGCGGGGCTGTGCAAGGCAGGAACTGGGCCGGGGTCTCACCCCAGTGAGAACTGAACTGGGGGCACTCCCCAGTTCAGCATATGGGTCCACACGGGCCGGGGCCGGGATTCGAACCTTGGTCCCCGGGGCTGCAAAGTGAGCGTTTAAACCACTGAGCCATCCCAGCTTCCCCACATATATTTTAAATCAAATCTCACCTATCCAAAATTACGGTATCCTGTCTTTAATTCTGTTTAGAAGGGACAACAGATTATTTGAAACAAGTTACCAATCACTCTTTAATATGATAGCAGGGAAAGCTGGGATGGCTCAGCGAGTAAAGCGCTCGCTTTGAAGCCCCAAGGACCAAGGATCGAATCCCGGCCCCAGCCTATACAGACCCATATGCTGAACTGGGGTGTGCCCCCAGTTCAGTTCTTGCCGGGACCTATGTGAAAGGCTCCCGGCCCAGTTCCTGCCCTATGCAGCCCTGTGCCCGCCTGTGGAGTAAAACCATATGGAAAACTAATGTCAACTATGGAGACTGCTCTGGGCTCTCCCCCTTCTCTCTGTCTCTCTCTGTCTGTTTCTCTCTGTCCAAAATCAATAAAATAAATCTTTAATATGATAGCAGTTATCCTTGAATTATCTTAATTTTGCCCATATTCAGCTGGGACTCCGAGAATTAAAAACAAACAAACTCCAAAAACTATTCCCTGAAATCTAGTTCCAGGGATTAATTACTATAGCTTCTCATCCTAAAAAAAAGGGAATGTGGTACAAATTTAAAAAGTAAACATAAAAACAATCCTCAATATTCAAATAGAAAAAGATTCAATTCAATAAGTTATTTTAAGAACTATAGTAAAGAAATAAGTTATGGTTTCTTATTCACAGAACCACATCCCACTTCTGAAGCACTGCTAACTAAACTTTTTATAAAACATTAATATCATGTATTCACAATGAGACATGTAGATCATGGAAACAATCTCATCAATAGACATAAAGCAGGGGTGTCCAAAGTTTTGGCTTCCCTGGGCCACAATGGAAGAATTTAGAATTGTCTGGAGCCACACATAAAATACACTCACACTAATGATAGCTGATGAGCTTTAAAAAAAATTAAATAAATAAATTGCAAAAAAATCTCCTGTTTTAAGAAAGTTTACAAATTTGTGTTGGGCCACATTCAAAGCCATCTTGGGCCACGGGTTGGACAAGCTTGATATAAAGTGAATACATCAAGGGTGCTACATATTTAGAAGCAAATTGGAAAGAAAAGTACTTGAAATAAGCAATTATTCTCTGTGTATGTTTTCTTAAAGCAAATTATGCTATGTTTCTTAAAAAAAAGAAAACAAACAAAAAGATCCCTCCCTAGAAGAGCAGTGTAAACTTTGCAAAGTCCAGCAATAACCTTTTCTGACCAAGGCACATGAATCATTTGCCTAATAAAATCAGGTAAAAAATTTTGCATCTTCAGAGATCTGTTATCACTTAAGATCCTATGGTATCAAAGTATTACATTATTTAAGAATTGATACTTAGGGGAAGCCGGTATGGCTCAGTGGGTTAAGTGCTCCATTTGCAGCCCTGTGGACCAAGGATCAAATCCCAGCCCGGCCCCTGCAGACCCATATGCTGAAGTGGGGTGTAATTCCCATGCAGGAGGCCCCCAGTTCAGTTCTTGCCCTCTCCCCTGTGGCCCCTGGCCCAAGGGGGCGTGCCTCCAATTTGGGAGGCACCCTGCCCACCCATGTGGAAGGAAACCATGTCAAAAACTGATGACGTACAACTATGGAGACTGTTCTGGGCCCTCCCCCTTCTCTCTGTCTTTCTTTGTCTCTGTCAAAAACAAAAAAATCTTAAAAAAGTAATAATAAAAAATAAAAAGAATTGAAACTTGTTCTGATAAGCTATGCATACTGTGGCTCTAAAAATAAGCTTGATGGAAAACAAATGTGATTTGAATAGCACACTTACCCATTCCTCGTCCCAAAAAGCCTATTTCTCCATTTAAAGTGATAAAATCAATACCCAAATCAGAAGTAAAAAATCTGAAAAACTCCACACCAAAACAGAATTGCTTCTTTTGAGATTTACTAATTAGCCATCTACTAACCTACAAAGGTTTTAACATGTCCCAAATTATTAGATCCTAACCAGTTTAATTTGTGTTCTTTACCACCTAAGTAAGTCATTTACCTGCTCTGATTTCAGGTTTTTTATTTATCAAATAAGTTGTTGGGCAGAAAAACCTAAAATTTCTTCTGGTTTTAATATATTAAGATTTTCAAGTCAACAACTGAGCACAATATATTTCTCCTGTCTTCCTACAGAAAAACACGTGTATTAAAAGTATCATTTATTGAAAAAACCTTTCGTTTCTTCCCAATATTTTTGTAATCCCTTGGCTCATTCTTCAATTTGGATCCAAAGACCAAAAAACTCAAAAACTTACAGAACAGGCAAAAGTCTTTGTTGAAAAAAATAAAAAGCACTGCCCACCGGACTACCATCAAGGATCCTAAGGCTAAGATAAACACTTTTTAAACAAACCAAAATGAAAATTTATAGAAACCGGGTCAAATGACATATGGAAGCTTCTAAATCAGGGTACCAACTCAATGGGCTAGGGGTTCTGCAGCCAAATCCTGAACTGGCTTTAAAGTAATATGGCAGTATGACATATAAGGATGTCAGATATTCTTTAGTTTGAACATGTCTATGACTAGACAAGAGAACAAAAGTCCAAAAAGTCATGAGTTCTAAGAAAAATTGAGATGCTTAAACAAAATTATTTTTTTAAGATTTTATTGGTTTTGACAGAGATCGAGAAACAGAGAGAAGGGGGAGGGACCAGAGCCATCTCCATAATTGTATGTCATCAGTTTTCAACATGGGTGGGGGCCCCACAGGGAGAGAACTGGGCTGAGGACCTCCCAAATAGAAGGCACGCCCCCTGGAGTCAGGGGCCCAAGCTGAGGGAGATAGAACCAAACTGGGGGCCTCCCGCATGGGAAGCACACCCCAGTTCAGCATATGGGTCCACAAGGGCTGGGGCCAGGATTCGATCTTCAGTCCCAGGGGCTAGAAAGCAATCGCTTAACAAGCTGAGCCATCCTGGCTTCCCCCTTGAAACAAAATTCTTATTGTAACATTAGACAAATTGACTTTTCTCCACTGTACCATTAGTTCCAAGATAATAAACTATCAGAAAATTCCAAGTAATAAAGGAAACACACACACATCACATTCTTTAAAGTTAAATAAGTGGAACTACCAAAATTAATCCATAAAGTGCTCAACATTTACTTGGGTGTACTCTTAAGAAGGTAACCAATTAAGAAAAACAATTAAAAAGCACCTATTCAAATATCAAACTATAACAGAAGAAAAAAATCCAAGATCAGTAGCAACAGGCACCCTGGGTACAAAAACAGGTGTCTGCTTGTGAACTAAATTTTTGCCTGTAAAACAAAAGAATACCTAAGTATTCTTTTAAAGACTCATTAGACTTTTAATTAAATACTTACACAAGGCCCCAAAACTATGGAATGCTTCACAAATTGGTATCTTCCTTGCACAGAGACTATGCTAATCTTCTCTGTATTGTTCCAGTTTTAGTATATATGCTGCCCAAGTGTGCACCAGATCTAAGTTTTTGAGCATACCTGACCAATAAGAATAAAGTTATAGTTTGACAACATTTTAAAAAAAGATCTGCCACTTTTCCAACTCTAACCCACATAAAATTGAGTAGTTACTTCACAATGCCTTCCAAGTTTTGTATCATCAGCTGTAAAATCTAAAAAATTATGTCCTAAAGAACTTGTCAGGAACTGGGGTGTGCTTCCCGAACGCGGTGAGGCCCCCAGTTCAGTTCAAAACAAACAAACAAAACAAAACAAAAAAAGAACTTGTCAGATTTACTTCCTTCCAAGTTAATTTCCCTTCACACCTGATATGGCCTTGGTCATCTGGAAGGTGGCATTCCAAGGGTTAAGTATTAACATATTAGTTCATGGATAAAAAATTCCTAGATCACTCAATTACTTTCATATTTTATTTCACTTGGTCCATTTTCCTGGCAAAACAATATGGATAATGGCATTTTTCATGCATAATGTAGCTGACTTTTTCATTCCATGTAACTGTTTCTTCCAATAACCTGCGTTCACTTCCTGGTGAGGAAATCAAGTTGCTGCAGGTCAAGCAACAAGTAGCCCAAACCCAGCTTTTTAAACGTAGAATATACTTGTCAACTAGAATAAGACACCATTATTTACACCATGAATCCCCCTGAAAGGTTAAAAAGGAAGCACTGTGATTCTTTTGGACTCTTGGGAAAGTCTGGCTCAAAGAGCTTTTATAATAAGATTAGAACATTATAAGATTTGATATTAACACTCTCAATGCACTTATACAATTTTACATGGACTCTCACTATTCACTGTAGAGTGAGTGAGTGGGCTGAAGGCAGTTTTACTTAACAATGTCTGATCACTGCTAGGTACCCATATAAGGCTTAAGCATCATTAGGTAGAACAACATCAAATGCTTGTTGTACCTTACCAGTCCTGAGGCATTTAGCCAGAGAAGAAAGTCTTTTTTTATCATAGTTATTACTAAATAAATGCATGTGCAACCACCAACTAAGGCACAGCCAAAGGAAGGTCATTCATGAGCAAGGTCATTCTTATTTTAAAAGGACAGTCTGATCTCCGGGACGGGAACACGCCTGTAATACACCAGCAGCCCATCATTGCAGGGCCATTGATGAGACTGAAATGTTCAAGACAAGACTGTGCTTTCTTAACTCAAAAAGTTCCCCACTAATTCCAAGCTTCCTGCCAGACACTAATGTAACAATAGTAAGTTGTCAATGCACTGCGTTTGTCCTAACAATTTTCCCTACTCCTTCCCAAGTAGCAAATCTCCGTTGGCTATCAGGTATTTTTGGTACATGCCCCCCAATCTGTTTCATTCTTTCAAAAAGTTGCCGCCCCCCTCCTTACACTTACACACTTACACACACACACACACACACACGCGCGCGCGCGCGCGCAGAAGGAACAGTTCCAGAATGACCAAGGGTGAACTCGATAAACTGGCTTAACCGAGCCACACGTGGGATGCCAACCCCTGTAAAATAGAGAAGTAGGCGGGGCTCTACCTGCAGCTCACACCAGGCGACCTCCACGGTGGTTTCAGTGTCCAGACCTTTGTAGACCGTCTTAAAGGAGCCTCTGCCAATTTCGATGTCGAACTTGAGAAAGCGGCCATCGTTGGACATCCCCACGGCCTTGGTCTCCAGCTCTTCGATATCATCCTGCTGCTGGCTCCGTTCGTCCTGCGGCTCCTTAGCGCCGCCGCCGCTGCCGCTCCTCGCCGGCTGAGGCTCGTCTTTGCTCCCCACATGGTCGGGCTGGGGCGCTCGGCGGTCTTTGCCGATGGTGCTGCTGGGGGCGCTCGTGGCGGCGGGGCCCGCGGCGGCCGGTTCCCCGGGGGCGGCGGCGGCGGCGGGGGCGGCGGCGGCGGGAGGCTGCTGGGCTACCTGGGCAGCAGCGGGAGCGATCGGTGTCTCCGCGCGCAGGGGCTCCGGCGGAGTTGTCTGCGGAGCCGCCGCGGCCACGCTGGGCTGCGGCAGAGGAAGCGGGAGGCCGGGCAGCTCCAGCGCGGTGGCGTTGGAGTCGCAGATGACGCTGCGGCGGAAGAAGCGGTGCTCGGTGGTGGTGGTCGCGGCGGCCCCGCGGCTGTCCTTGTCCATCGTGTGGCGGCGGCGCCGGTACTCCTCCGTCCTGCCGGGGCCGGCGTCCGCCGCCGCCGCGCCCAGCTTGTCCCCCACCGAGGAGTCGGAGCTGGAGCCATTCTTGGGGGACGGCGCGGGCGGCGCGAGGAACAGGGCGCTCGGGGTGCTGCTCTGCTTCTCGGCGGCGCTGCCGCCGGACATGGTCGGGGCCCGGGAGCGCGGCGAGCGGACTCGCCTTGGTGAAGGAACCGCGCGAGGGGCGGACCCCGAGGAGCGCGGGGAGGGACGGCCGGCGGGTCCCGCGACGACGGCTCCTGCTCCCCCGGCGGGCTCGGCGCGGCCCGGGCAAGTCACCCCGAAGACGACCGGGCGGGACACGGGGCCCGGAGGCGGCGGCGGCGGCTCGTGGTCGAGGGGCTGAGCCGGAGCGGGCTTAGCACCGGGCGGTCCGCATCCATCCTGCGGAGAGCGGCGGCGGCGCCGCGGTCATGAGGGGCAGGGCCGCGCGGACCGAGGGGAAACGGGAGGCAGCGGATGCGGCGGCCGCGCCGGGCGGGCTAGGCCCCGAGGGCGGCGGCCACGCGCGGCACGGACTCCCCCCCGAAGGACGGTGGCAGCCCCGGGGCCTGGGACACGAGGGGCGGGCCGGCTCCGGTGGTGGGGGTGGGGGTGGGGGGCTCCCGGGCCGGCCGGCCGTCGGTCGGTCGCCGCCTCCCACACGCGCGCCCCCGGCGAGCGGGGTCCGGTCTCACAAGGCGCCCATCGCCCGGATGCGAAAGGCCGGAGCGTCGAAGCCTCGGTGCCTGAGGAGCGGGCCCTCCCCCTTTCCCCGAGGCCGGCGAGCCCTCGGCTCCTCCCGGGGCCGGTGCCGGGTGCTGACGGGAGGGAGGGGACGGTGGGGAGGGGAGGGCCGCTCGCCGCGGGGCCCGCGCTTCCTCAGGGCCGAGAGCGGAGGACACCGAGGGGACGGGGCCAACCAGAGGGGATAAGTAGGGAGAGAGGAGAGTAGTCACCCCCACCGGGCGCCTTCTGTCACCGAAGACGGGGGTGCAGAGTGGCCGAGTGAGAAGAGCCGCGTCCGCCGGGGAAACTCTCCGCGCTAAATGGCGCCGGGAGTCAGAAGCCTCCACACAGCCCGCTCGGACCCCGCCCCCTGCCGCCCGGGGCAACCCCACCCCCACCTCAGTCGCGACGCTCTCGCGCAGGCGTAGCAGTACCGACGTGCCTGGGACTTGTAGTTTACGCCTCGGCGGGCTGAAGGGGACTCCGGAGGAAGGGGTCTACAACTTCCGTGATGCCCCGCGGGTTCCTTAGCGCGATGCCTCCTGGGAGTTATAGTTTTCTGTCAGAAACCGCCCCTTTCTGGAAGGCTGATGGGAACGTCGCCGTGGGTCGCTCAACCCCACCATCCTCAAGTCAGCGCTAGCTGGGAAAATCATTATTGAGGGATTAATTGGGGAAGAAGGGCAGGAAGAAAAAAAAAAAAAAAAAGAGAGGCCGGACGAGAGGAGACTCCCATCATGCTCTGCTGAAGCGAGAGAGAGCTCTTAGGGTTGCCATGCAATGAAAAATGATCTGTTGTTCGTCGTTAATGGAGAGCGCTGCAGCAGGGCTGAGTGACTGGGGGTGTGGGGGTGGCCGGGAAAAAGGCAAAGCAGGAACACCAGAGGCTGAGCTCCAGCCAGAAAGCTCAAGACTCCTTCTGTGGGGCAGAAGAAACCTTGTGAAGATTGTGCAGGAGATTAATAGTGACCGGATGGGTTAGGGAAGGAGACAGGGAGAACTCCCATAACAGCTCAGGCCACGGTCTCCACCCCAGCCCCCAAGTCAGATATTCTGGCTCTCAAAGATGGACTGCCCCCACTGAAATCAAGGATCTCAGCAACCTCGTGGCCAGGAAAAAGAAAAGAAAATAAATAGTAGAACGTTGCGGGGGAGGGGGACTCAAGAAAAGATAAAGTCTACACATCTTTGTCTTTTACCCCAAACTTGAGAGAGCTGAGTTGGCCACTAGGGTCGTTGGTTGAAACTTAATTTCCACCTTTCTTTGGGCTTGGTGGCTTAGGAAAACAACACCCCCTCTTTCTCTAAGGGGTGCTTGAGAATTCATATGTAATTTATACCATGGCTTCAGACATAAGAGAAAATCTGGATCCATGCGGGGCACAGTCCTAGAATGCATCCTTGAGTTGCCTGGACCCCTTGGCTCCTCGCAACTACTCAAGATTGTACAGGTTGATGAGCACCAGGGGGCACCAGACAGAGTCGGAAGCCAAACCAGGGAGCCAGATGGCAGTTAAAAAGTCTAAACCCAACGGGTAAGAGCGGGAAGCACTTCAACGTACGCAGCTGCATCACCGCGTCCACAGGCTCATCAGCGCCCACTGTGGCAGAAGCTCAGAAGTGCACCTCCTATAGCTCTCAGCCAGCTGAGGACCATGCAAAAAAGGCCATGCATTCGTTAGCACTAGCTGCCAAGGTCCCTAGGAAATGCCCACAGCTTCTCCGGAGGAGCTCCACTTAAGAGAAGTTTTGCTAGACAATTCATATTTATTCACCTGACCCATAAAACAGTTTACACGGGGTTTCCCTTCTTCAAAACTAGCAGATTGTGCATCTCTTGAAATACAAACTCAGTAGAGGCAACTAGAGTACGAAAATAATAAGAGTGTCATTGTTTTAGAAAATATATTCTTCACTCATTTGCTAGGGTAGTGGTAAATCTCATTATGGTTTATGGGCTGTCCGGAAAATATCTAACCAATAAATGCCTCTATTTTTCATATTACATGACTGGATACTTCCCAGACAGCATATATATATATATATATATATATATATATATATATATATATATACACACATACATACATATATATTTATATATAATTTTTATTTGTATTTATATTTAGTGGGTTTTTTCTCTCCAACCCTAAACTTAGCATAAAGCAAGAGAAGAAATTACCTTAAAGTATGTTTTTATTGTACTTCTTGAGACAAATTCTTAGAACTTGCTCAATCATTGCTTTACTAGGAAAACTAAGAGTATTTAAAATATAAAGCAACTAACGATAAATCGGTGAGTTAACAGATCAGTAAATCACAATGTTCACATTTTGGCACCATCAAAAATAAGGCTATTTCTGCATAAATGGTCACTAAAATACTTTATTATTGCCTATTCCTGTTAACTGGACACTGAAACTTAACCCACACTGCATTGGACACAAGCCTCTTGATAATCACCATGTCCTATCAATATATTATTTCAACTAGGAACAACTAAGTTCATTGTAAATAATTAATTGTTGGTTTAGAGCCACATTTGCCCACATGACAGCTTTTCCTACATGTGTAACGTTAGCTTTACTATGAAAACAAGTACAACTTTGATCAGCATACTATGTGCAATGGTTAGATTTAAAGGTTACACTGTTTAGTGTGAGTATTTTACTACACACATTTATTTGCCCAGTTCCCTTTTTAATGCTTACCAATTAGCAACTGACCTGATATTTTCTGTTACTCATTCCTATGATATCCCTATAATAGTACTTTTTCCTTCTCTGTCATTTCAATTATCAAGTAAAGAACTGGCCCCTGTATATACTTGTAAAACATCAAGTGATATAAGGAGAGGTAGTAGAAAGAACCCGGGACACAATGGATACACTAAGCTCAGAGATTTTATTTCCTGACAAGTCCCTAGGAAGAATACAAGCATTATATTTTCTCTCACCATGTTCTCTATTCACTTTATCTCTTGTTTATTTTCTCATGTTGATTCATGTCTCTATGCCCCACCCATTCACATTTTATGTTTACATGGTCCTTGCCACTGGTAACTGGCTAGCAATGAAAGCCAAAGCCAGTTTTGATTTAGACAGTGGCCAAACACATGAAATCCACCTTATTTCATATGTGACATAATTCATAAGGTAGTTTCTTAGAGGGGAAAAAAAAGGCCATCTTGAGAGTGGTTCTCTTTTTTCTTCTTTCCCTCATTTCCCATGTTCCTTTACCTTGCATGTACCTCCTTATCTGGAACTCAAGGAAGACAGGAGAGGAGGGCAGTTAAACAAGAAAGAACAGATTTTTTTTTTTTTATTGTTTTGACAGAGACAGAGAGAGAGAGAGAGAACTGAACTGGGGGCACTCCCCAGTTCAGCACATGGGTCCACACGGGCCAGGGCGGGGATTCAATCTTTGGTTCCCGGCACTGCAAAGTGAGCACTTAACCCACTGAGCCATCCTGGCTTCCCCCTAGAACAGATTTTTTTTTTTAATGTTTTTTAACTGGGGACGCCAGAGTGGCTCAGCGGTTGAGCGCTTGTCTCACAACCGTGAGGTCTGGGGTTCGAGTCCCAGCCCCGGCCCATGCAAACTCATAGGCTGAGCTGTGGCACAGCTGGTAACTGTCAGGATGGCTAAGTGGTGAAGGTTCTTGCCACCCATTTGGGAGGCCCCTGGGTTTGGTTCCCACCCCATGTGGCCCCACATCCACGTGTGGTATAAAAATATGTCACAAGTAATGATGTACAACCATGGAGACTGCTCTGGACCCTCCTCCCGTCTCTCTCTCTCTCTCTCTCTCTCTCTCTCTCTCTCTCTCTCTCTCTCTCTCACCTTCCCTCAAAAACAATTAAAAAATAATTTTTAAAAAGCTCTTAAAAAATTTTTTTTATTATACATGAAATAAAGTTGGGTGGGACTTTCCCTGTATCAAAGCTTATTATAAAATCATAAGGGTAAACCTGTATGGCATTGAGATAAGCATAGATAATAGAAGAGAAGAAAGTATAGAAACAGTCTTGTATACGGGAAATCATATGAAGAAAATGTTGTTTCACATAGGTTGGGAAAGGTTAATAAACAGTGTTAGGTGTCTACCGCACAACAGTCACAAAATTAATATCCACATAATTGAAAGAGCTAACTTTTTTTAGAGCTCTAAAAATGTGTGTGTTTGTTTTTTTAAAGGAAAGTATAGATTAGGAAAGGACTTCAGAGAACCCAAGAGCCATAAAGAAAAATAGTTGACTATATCAAAATGGACAGTTCTGTTCAATGGAACACAAATGATGAACAGGCAGAAAAACTTGGAACATGTGTTAAAAAAGGACTAATATCCAAAATATATAAAATTACATCTTAAACTGTTAAGAAAATGACAATCCTATAGAAAAGAGAGCGAGGATATGAAAACAATTGAGGCAGCAATAAAACGCAAATGACAAAAGTAAGACTGAAAAAATGCTGACACTCAGTAACTAGAGAAGTGCAAGTTAAAATAAGGTATATATGTTTTTCTCATAAAATTAGCAAAAGTATTAAGGATTTATAATATCAAGTGTCGACAAGGGTGTGGAGCAACTTGGGTGCTATTAAGGGTAGCCCAATTAGGACACCTTTTGGGGGAGACAGTTTGTTGGTGCTCATTATAATGTAAAATGTGCCTAGCCTTTGACCCAGCAGATTTTCTTCTTGGTATCTGACCTGAAAGAAATACTTGCACATGTGCACTAAAAAATACCCATCGGAATATCCACTACAGTTTTGTCTGTGACAAAAAACGAAACAATCTGCATGTAAAACAATAAGAACATAGTTAAACTATGATATGTCTAATTTGGGGAACACCATGCACTGATAGAAAAGAAAGAGCTAAATATATATCAATTTAAAATATTGAATCTGGGGAAGCCAGGATGGCTCAGTGGGTTAAGTGCTCACTTTGCAGCGCCGGGGACAAAGGATCAAATCCCGGCCCCGGCCCGTGCGGACCCATATGCTGAACTGGGGAGTGCCCCAGTTCAGTTCTCTCTCTGTCTCTGTATCTCTCTCTCTCTCTCTCTCTCTCTCTGTCAAAAATAAAAATAAATAAATAAAAATATATTAAATTGCAAAAAAATAAAAAAATAATAAAATATTGAATCTAACCTTGTGTATCCAAGACCACCCCCCGATACATAGTCACACACAGAACAAACTAGGTTTTTAATGAATTCTGTTCATCATAACGATGAAAGACATGCTTTAAACATTATTTTTCACATTCAAGGCCAGGAACATTCTTATTTACTTATTGCACCCTTTAAAACACTAGCTTTCATTGTCTTCTCATTCCAACAGTACAAATGCTCTTTATAGAAAATTTAGAAAATAAAGATAAGCAAAAAAGGATAACCACATTAACATTTCAATATATTTTCTTAATTTTTTTTATGGTTTTATGTGTGTGGGTATATGTTTCTTCTTTTCTTTTTACAGTATATGTTTTATATTTTTTCACCTAACAACATAATCATATTTTCACAAGATTGTGACTAATTTTTTTTTAATTTACAATATCATTGTAAATGACAGCATAGACTTTCCTCCTATGGTTGAACCAAAACTTATTTAAACACTACCTCAACTTGGGACTTTTAAGTTGCTGCTAATATTTCACTGCTGTAAATAAGATGCTCTGTCCCCAGGTCTATAAGTGGAAGTTACGTGTAATGGGGACTAGAGATCGAGTAGAAATGCGAATGAACTCCTCTATCACGAAGACCTCCTTCCTCTCTCCCAGGCCTGGCACACTAACAGGCCCCTTTTAAGAAAGATTTTCAAAATTATTGTTTAAATACTAAATATAAGCTACAAAGCGGTTTCACTCACCCAGCCATTGAGTTTGCCCTAACTCGTCTTTATATTCATTCCTCCTTTCCAAAAATTGGTGCCTCTCTTCACACTACTCAGGACAATATATAATGCTTCCGAAAAAGACCACTTCAAAGTTTATGCAATCTGATAATCCTGTTGCATTTATGTTGCATGTGGAAAGTTTATCATTGGACATGATTATTATCACTAGAACATTCTCTTGAGGAGTTGGGGGAGGGAGGGAGAGACCAAGATGAACTTCTTAATGAGATTCTGTTGGTTGGTACAAGCTTTGTGTTTAAAAGGCTTTATTCTTGCTGTTAGAGGCTTTGTAATGAGCCCAGTTAGAAATAGTGCAGTAATCAGATATTAACTAGATGTAGCGTGGTGATCGTTTCACAATATATACAATCATCGAATCATTAGGCTGCATGCCTGAAACTAATGTTGTATGTCAATTATACCTCAATAAAAAAATAATAGTTTAAGCAAGAGACATGACCTGCCAGGTTTATTGTTTTGGTCACATGAAGGCCCTCAAATTAATATATATATCTTTTTCCATGACCACTGAGAATAACAAGAGTTGACAATAGGGGAAAGGTGGGGAAGGAAATAAGTAGGAAATTGTGACAGATAGACATGGAGAGCCAAGGCCATTCTAAAGGTCAAAAAATCCATTTAGATATTATAATACCTTGTCAGCTTCTAACACACTATTAGTTTATAGTATTTAATACTGAGGTTTCTTAAAGGTCTTCTCAGTCAGTGTGTGTGTGTGGTTTATTTTTTAAGGTAAAAATAAAGGTACCAGGGAGAATCAACATTGTGTCAAATAAAGTCTTACCTGCCTAATCCTAACAAGAGTTCACTCCACAGTTAAAATCCTTCATCAACCATAGTCCCCAAACTTGCAGCTGGTATTTTGTATGACTTCTCATTTAAGTGAAGCCAGCAGTCCTAATCCTCCCATTTAATTGAGGATTAAACACTTTTCCAGCTGGGTTTGCACGTTTACATTTTTAAAAGATGATTCGGTGGCCTACTCAAATGGGTCATTTTACTGTAGTTTTCATTCTTAAAGTGTGTTCATTCATCTTTAATGGGTAACTGCTCAGGACAGATCCATTCGAATGGCATCTTATGCTCTCCCTGGTATCATCCCGACTCGAAGCTCTTCACATAGTCATACCCTTATTTTAGTTTTCGCCACAATCTCTCTGAAGGGAGGACACTGGAATAAAACAGATGGGGAAACTGTGACACAGAAAGGGAAGGAGTTGGGCCCTAGTCACCCAGCCAGTGACTAAACCTGACTAGGTTTTCTAGCGTCCAAATTATAACCTCTGTCTAGGCCAAGGCAGTGGATCTTAGTTAATCTTGAGATTCTTCCCCGCTCATATTTACTGGTTAGAAAGAAACTTGCCTATCTTCAGACATACTTTTCTGGGCACATAGCCAGTGCGAAGGGTGTTCTATTCACATCCTTTTTGACCGATATGGAATGAGGAACCAGGAGAGAAATTCTGCTAGAGGAAACTAAATTTGCAGATAATTATCCAAGAGCTTTCCTTGCACTGAATCTGGGTTTTTTAAATACAGGGCAATATAAACACCTGAATTCTCTAGATAAACTATCTGGGTTCCAACCCTGATGTCACAGCCATTTAACTCGCTTTTTTCCTGCCTCATGGGATCTTCGGGTTAAAGAAGTCAGTGGATATAAATTAATATTTATTTATTTATTTTTGTTTTTTGACAGAGAGAGAGAGATACAGAGACAGAGAGAGAACTGAACTGGGGGAACTCCCAGTTCAGCATATGGTTCCGCACGGGCCGGGGTCGGGATTCAATCCCTGGTCCCCAGCGCTGCAAAGTGAGCGCTTAACCCACTGAGCCATCCCGGCTTCCCTGAGTGGATATAAAAAATTTAGAACAGCCCTTGACTGTGAGTAAGCTCTGTCTATATAAATACTCATTATTCATATGGTATTATCTGCACAAATATTTTTAGGGTTGTAACTGTTGCATAAAAGCCTAAAACTAACTCCTTGTGTTATAATAATCCTTTTCTGATAAGAGTTCTAACCTGGTAAATCAAGAAAATACCATACGATATAGTGTCTTTATTTTTCTCAAGACTTATTAGAAAGTCCCTTAGTTTATTTTTATGGACAAGAGGAAGAAATGTGATCTGAAAGACATCAAAAGAATATAGCTGTTATATTGGAGGGAGGTACTCAGGCACAGGCCACAGAATTCTGCCCTTGACCTTGTGCTATTCAGCGATTTAATCAATGTCTCCAACGTTAAAAGTAGGCTCACCAGACGTACCATTTTAAATGGGACACAAAACAACAGTATACTCTTATTTCACACTCTTATTTCACATGGTACGTATGGTCAGCCCAGTCTCACTAAGCTAACTTCAAGGTGTCAGGAGGATGACTATATGTACCATTTGAAATGGGACAGTACCATTGTTTTCTGTCCCGTTTCAAATGGTACATCTCGTCAGCCTAGTCAAAAGAAACTCCAATTAAAATTTCAGATGACATGAGGCTTAGACGGATCATTTATTAATACCATGAGTAGCAAACCAAGGTGTTAAAACAGGCTTAGATAATGAGCCCAAATGATCAAATTAAAATTTTATAGAGATAAATTTAAAAGTTCTAAATGTACATTTGAATAATCATCCGCACAAGTATGTATTGGAGATATTTCATTAACAACAACAAAAAAAAAAGAAAAGAAAAGAAAGGAAGAAAACAAGGAAGGAAAGAAGAAAGGAAGGAGGGCAGGAAGAGGAGAGAGAGATGGAGGGAGGGAGCAGGAAGGGAGAAAGGCCACTATTTGCCAAAATAATCAAGCTAAATACTGAAATGAAAAACCTTGTATAAAAGAAACCTTACAGTTTATCAAATATTCAGTTAAGGAAGGCGATAGACCTATTATTATACTACATAAATACCATTTAATGGATAGGCTTTAGACAATTCTCAAACTCCCTGAATGCCTATGTAAATGAAAATTTCGTGTCTACTCTTTTAGGGGAGATGGTGCATAGTTTTCATTGGCCTCTCAAAGGAATCTTTGATTCCTCCCCTGCCAAAGAAAAACAACTTCCAAACCACTACTCTATTCTATGGTGTTCATCTCAGAGCATTATTTTTAAGGAAGCAAGAGATAAAAACATGTGCCATTTGGGAAAGCCGGGATGGCTCAGCGTGTTAAGCGCTCACTTTGAAGCCCTGGGAACTGAGGATCGAATCCCGGCCCTGGCCCATGCGGACCCATATGCTGAACTGGGATGAGCTTCCCATGCAGGAGGCCCCCCAGTTCGGTTCTCACCCCTGGTTTGATCCCTGGCTCCAGGAGGCGTGCCTCCCATACGGGAGACCCCAACCCAGTTCCTGCCCTGCATGGCCCCCACCCACCTGTGTGGAATGAAACCATGTTGAAAACTGATGACATACAACAAAAATAAATCTTAAAACAAACAACAACAACAAAAAAACACATGCCAGTTAATAGAGCCCACAGTTACAAAAGGCTTGGAAATCATGTCCTCTGAAAATAGTTGAAGAAACCTGGGAAACATACTATGGATAGGAGAATTTATGTTTGGGGACATTTTCAAATATCTGCACGACTAGTGTGTGTAAAATGGATTAGATTTATTCCGTGTGGTTCCAAAGGGCAGAAGGGCAGAAGCTGCAAGGAGACAGATGTCATCCTAGTGTAAGCAAGAATTTGCTAATGATTAAAGCCGTCCCAAACTGGAATTAACTGTCTTTGTGGGCCAGTGAGCTTCTTGTGACCAGAAATGCTCAAGCAGAAGGTGGGTGATGACTGATCTTCAGTCAGTGCTACTGAAGGGAATGGTCACACTGGGCAGCAGGTTGGGCCACATGACCACAAAGGCCTTGCAACACTAAGGGTCTGTCACTCCCTGATCCTTATCACTCACTGTTAAGCTGACTGCTTAGCACCACCCCTCCCCCCCTCCCCCATCCCCTCCCACCTTCCCCACAGAAGAATGAGAAGTATTCTTACATACCTTGTGGTTTTTTGGTTCCATAATACAGCATAAAAACAGAACCTTCCTGGAGAAAAAAAAACCAAAAAACATGTAAACAGTATCATAAGATAGGCTCTTAGAAGAAGCTTGAAGAGACCTTAGAGATAATTTAGCCCTATGCCCACTCCACCCCCGACCCTTTGAAAATAAGTAAAGAGGCTGTGGCCTAAGGAAACCAAATTACATGTCCTGGGATTAGGACATTCTGCTGCTGGCCGGGTGCGCTAAGCCTACAACATGACATTTTAAGTTGACAAATGTTTGCTGAGTAAGAAAAGACCCCCAGTCCCAACAGGGAATTCATTGTCCTAATGGTAAGGATTTGTTATAAGATCCTTACATTGTTGTAGACCAACTCCTTTTCATAAATCAGGTTCAAATTAGACTTTGTGGATTATTTATACCTTTTTCCTCTCTTCTCAGGCTGCCTATCTTTTAAGCTACTTTATGAATTAGATAAAGGAGACAAAAGAATAAAGAAGCTTAGGGGCAAAAATGAGGGGTGGAATTCTGGGATAAAATTTACTGGCTAAGATTTGAGTCTTGGAGTTTATTTTTCCATGTTACCCCTTCTTCCATTATCCATTAATCCACAATAATACATCACATGTTTATTGAGACGCTACTGTGTGCAATGCATTGGGATCATCCAAATAGCCATTAAAGAAACTATAAAAACTACGCTGTGCCTCTATCAAATTTGCATTAAGCTTAATATACCCTTGAAGAAGGTTAATGTTATGGCCAAGGAGTCTGTTTTCTTTGTTACTGCCGGCATCAAATGGAAACAAACTTGTAGTTGGGCTCGGGCGTGTGTACATCACATTCAGAGGATAAAACTATCTCTGTTCTGAACACTCCATAGGAGATTGGAAGGCTAGTAAATATCAAACCTGTGTGTCAAATTTTGGTGAAGGACCAGGAAGAATTTATCAAACTGCTTAATTACAAAAATGAGCATAATGCAAACCTACAGCTATTATAAAATCATGTGTGTATTTAATGATGAGAAATGAATGCTTTCCTCAGATCTGGAACAAGACAAAAATATCTGCTCTTGCCAATCTGTCCAATGTTGTACTGCAGTTTCAAGCCCGGACAACTAAACAAGAATGAGCTGTAAATAAAGAAGTAAAATGCTGTCTATTTGCAGATGACATGATCTGGTCTATAGAAAATCCTAACTCTACTAAAAAGCTACTAGAACTAATGTCAAGTTCAGCAAGTATACTGGATACAAGATCAATACACAAAAATTGATTGTATTTCTATACAGTACCAATGAACAAGCCAAAAATGAAATTCAGAAAACAATTACAGCGGATGCTGGGATGGCTCAACGGGTTGTGCTCACCACCCCAAATCAGCTTTCCTCCCATCACCATATATTTGACCCCCGCCTTCCCTCTCCACACAGCCTATATTTATTAATTGGAAGATTTAATATTGTTAAGATGGCAACACTATCCAATTAAACTATAGTTTCGCCATAACCCCTAACAAAATCCTAGCTGGCTTTTTGCAAAAATTGACAAGCTGATCCCAAAATTGGTATGGAATTTCAGGGGGATAGTAAACACAATCTTGAAAAATAAGAGCAACGTTAAAGGTTCTTGTACTTCCAAAATATACTCTACAAAGCTATAGTAATCAAGAGAGGGTGATATTGGCATACAGATAAATGTACTCCTAAAGATCAATGCAATCGAATTAAAAGTCCAGAAGTAGTCTCTTACATTTAGAACCAGATGATTTTTAACAAGCATGTCAAGACTACTCAGTGGGAAGAACAGTCTTTTCAACGAATGGCGAGGGAACAACTGGATAGCCAACTGAATGCTTCATGCCATACGCAAAAATTCACTCAAAATGGACTGTAGAGCCCCATGTAAGAGCTAAACTCCTAACATACTTTAAAAAAAACACCATAGGAGTGAATCTTTGTGACCTTTTGTTAGGCACTGGTTTCTTGGCAATGACACCAAATGCACCACCACCACCACTAAACAGATCTATTACACTTCACTGGTGGTAGAAAATGTGAAGCAATGCAGCCGTTTTGGGAAATAGCCTTAAAAGGTTAAACAGAGTGACCATGCTGTTCTGACAATTCCAGGTGAAATTAGGCTAGTTATATA
This sequence comes from Craseonycteris thonglongyai, assembly GCA_004027555.1. Classification (NCBI taxonomy): domain Eukaryota; kingdom Metazoa; phylum Chordata; class Mammalia; order Chiroptera; family Craseonycteridae; genus Craseonycteris; species Craseonycteris thonglongyai. The sequence continues at coordinate 68,936 of PVKE010000961.1, read as the reverse complement.
ATTGATAAATGTCAATAAGAGGATAAAGAAGCTTAAGAAAATTCTACTCCAAGGTATATACCTAAGAGAAATAAAAGATATAGCCACACAAAAACTTGAGTATAATGTTCACAGCAGCATTATTCAGAGGAGCCAAAAAGCAGAAACATCCCAAATGTTCATTGGATAATAAACGGGTAAATGAAAGTGGTTTATCCATGCAATGGAATATTATCCAAGCATAAAAAGAATAAAGTACTAATATAGGCTACAACATAGATGAACTTGGAAAACATGGATAATCTGCCATTAATCCCATCCAGAATAGTCATCATCTCAGATATAGTTTTCACTTCAAGAAGCTTCATTTGGGGCTTTCAAAATATCTTCTATCTCTCTACTTAATATGTTTTATCTTTCCTCTATCCTTTGAACCTACAGAATAGAGTTATAATGCAATTCTAATATCTGCATCAGTTCTGGATTTGGTGAATTCCTCTCCTCATTAGGGATCATATTTTCCTGCTTCTTTGTATGCCCAGTGATTTTTTTTTTAATCAATGTCATTTATTATGAATTTACCGCATGAAGTCCTGAATATTTCTTTGCTCCCGTAAATATTTTTGAGTTTGTTCTGGGGCACAGTTATTTGGAAATAGCTTTATCCTTTCAAGTCTTGCTTTTAAAATTTGTTAGGCAGAAACAGAGCAGAATCTTGTACTAGGGCCAATTTTGTTCCACAACAGAAGATATAAAGACTTCTGAGCACTTTTTCAACTCCCTGTAAATGATGAGCATCCCAGTCTGGCTGATGGAAACAAGCACTATTCCGGCCCTTTGCATTCTAGTTACTGTTTCCATAATACCTTCAGGTGGTTCTTGGCCTGGCCTTGAACAGTTGCCTCACATTCAAGTGCTGGTGAATATTCTGCTGAATGTTTGAGAGGGACCCTCTGAAGACTTCTAGATTTTTGTTGTTGTCATTGCTAGTCATTTTCTCTCTGTGTGGTAGCTCTCTCCGACCTGGTCTCCTATCTGGCAGACTCTAGGTATCTTGACCTCCCTGGACTCCTAGCTCCATCTCCTCGTTTCAGAAAATCTGTCAGGCTCTATTACCTTCCACCTTTCTGTGCCACCATGTAGAAAGTCTCTCAAGGTGGAGACCTGGGAAATTACAGGGCTTGCCTGATTTGTGTCCCATCTCTGTGATCAGTGTTTATGGTCTGATGCCCACTGTCTTGAAAATGTTTATTTAAAAATTTATTCTGTCTAGGTCTCTCGTTGTTTCAGGCAGGAGGGTAAATTTGGTCCCTACGATTCCATCTAGACAGGAAGTGGAATTCTCGCTCCCCCTAAGTTTAGCACAAAGATAGAATAATTGGCTCACACAATCCAACCACAGAAAGGAAGACAGCATACTGACCTTAGGGTTGACTGGCTCTCTGGGCTCAAATTATACCAGAACATTTTCTCTTTCACGTTCCCTGTCTGTCTCATTTCCACTTCTACATGTTGACTGACACATTCTAGTGGAGGACATGGCCACTGTCACCTGTAAAACCATGCCCCCTCCCCCAACTCCTGACAGCCAGCATGCCAAGGCCAAAGAAAGAACTCCCTTGTCATCTCCAACTTGGATGTATCCTATGTCTGAGTACCAACCACTAAACTCTGGAGAGTACATTACCATGATTGATCCAACTACAAATAATACATGTCTTCTAACATACCATTGTACATAGCAGTTTAGGCATTTGTAAGCATTTTCTTGGAATAACTTCCTAGCAATTGCTATGTCACAGGTTTTAGAGAAAGCTTCCTTTGTATTGTCCATTTCCCACCAAAAAGTTGATACCACGTTGCTCTTCCATCAACGGTGGATAATGTGGAACATTTCCCTTCATCGTCGCCAACACTGGGTATTCTTCCTTTCATTGTTGCAAAGCTGATGGGAAAATAATATTCCACTGCTCTTTTGAGTTATTTAACTAGTTCTGAAATCAAACATTTTTTTCATAGACATTCATTCATACAGGGGATATTTACTGAGTGCCAATTATGGGATAGGAACTATTCTAGACACTAAACGTTTATCAGCCTTTTTTGTTATTTTTTATTTTATGACTTGCTTATCCTTTGACCACTTTTCTACGGAGGCATTTGTCTTTTGCTTATCGATCTGAAGGATTTGTTATATACTGATGATATCAATGCTGTTACTTATGAGGCAAGATTTTAAAACTTAAGTCCTCGGTTTCTAATTTTGTTTTTTATAATTTGTTGATGCACAACCTTTTAATGTGTTTGTGCCCAATCCTTCATGATTTCTGCCTTTGATGCTGATGGTCTTCTCACCTTTCAGTGGGTCACATTTGGCATCTTCTCCAGTTTTCTACTGAGGTTCATCCAGCCGCGTCAAAAAATGAGCTGGTTGCAAGCACATAGCTCTTCTCAAGCTGAATCTATTCCTGCTTCTTATAAAACTCCCAAGGGGGGGGAAGAGGGGGGGGGAGCCGGGATGGCTCAAAAAAAGGGAGCGGGGAAGCCGGGTTAAGCGCTCACTTTGCAGCCCCGGGGACCAAGGATCGAATCCCAGCCCCAGCCTGTGTGGACCCATATGCTGAACTGGGGAGTGCCCCCAGTTCAGTTCTTCCCGGGGTGAAGACCCCGGCCCAGTTCCTGCCCTGTGCAGCCCTGCACCCACCTGTGGAATGAAACTATGTAGAAAAACAAATAATGTGCAACTATGGAGACTGTTCTGGGCCCTCCCCCTTCTCTCTGTCTGTCTCTGTATCTCTCTCTCTGTCAAAAATCAAAACAAACAAACAAAAAACTCCCAGGGCTTCCAGCAGCGATTCAAAACATGGTTTCTCCCAAAAGGCTAATTAAGAGAGGGCTAATTAATTTCTGTGTTTACCAAGTTCATCACAGACTTGCCTTCTAAACAGATATTCTACTTGATGATGTCCTATGATAATTGATTTAAGAAAGCCTACAAATAGGAATACTAACAAGTCAGGTAACAGCACACTCTTTTTTTATATAGAACCTTTCGAGTTTGGGTTGGGTCTGGTCTAGTAGCTAACACATTCCCTGGCAGTCACAGGAGAAAAGCAGAACAATTCTATCTACGAATGTAGGTGTGCAAGTGCTGCTGCTCTGTTACATACAGACTCATGTACCTTTAAATCAAATAGTCTGCATATTCAATAATGACAACAGCCTGGAACACGAAGACTGTGGCTTCTTGGCTATGTTTCAAAGGAGTCTCCTAGAGTTTACTGGTAGTTCCCCAGCCCCAAATAGAACATATATAGAACCTGCAAAATGCCCAAAACGTTCCTGCTGTCTTCTGCTTGGCAAAAGTGGTGTTTACTATGATTTTCTGCAATGGTGGAATTGTTCCGTATTGGTGCAGTAAAAGACGGTGACCATGAGCCACATGTGTGGCTGTTGAACTCTTGAAATGCTGCAAGTGAGGCTGAGAAACTAAATTTAAACATTTTTATTAAGTCTTTATTAATTTAAATTTGGATAGCTACATGTGTATGCTGACCAGACTTAGCAAATAAAAATATCAGATGGCCAGCTAATTATTAACTTCAGATAAGAAACAGATAATTTTGCAGTTTAACTATATCCAAAATAACGCATGGGACATGCTTACACTACAAAGTTATTTTTTATCTTTCTGAAATTTAGATTTAACTGGGTGTCTTCTATTTTATCTAACAACTGTATATATGTGGCTGGTGGCTCCCATACTGGGCAATGCCGGTATGGATGGATTGTCCTGTTTTTTCCCAAAGTTTTCAAAATTTACTCAAAGACTGCCATAGGCTTAAATCAAGGAGGAAAACTGGTTATGGTCATATTTTGGAAAAAAAAAAAAAATGTAGCCTGACTTCCGAAAGAAAGCCATTAAATGCCAGGACCAGGATTACCGAACCAAGGGAATTCAAATCAATAGTCATTTATTTGATGCCGCCTGTGTGCAGAACAAATACTCAGCTGTACACACTAGGGTGTCCGTACAAATTGCCTGAGACCATTGTCCATGCGAATTGGCTGGTCCCTGTGCTATACTGGGTGTTAACTATCTTGAAAATCACCCTTGACTGTGAGGCAAACAAGTTCTACCAATAGTCACATGAGTTAGAATTAAGCTAGGACACTGCTTCACCAGCCTACTCAAACCTAGTGGAGGCTGATCACTTCCTAAAGGGAGAAGCGACACATCTCACAGAACTGAAGATCATTGCGCCCAGCCTCGTTGTTGTGTCTGTTTACCTTCCAGGATCAGTGTGAGCTTTATATTGAGATAATGGGAAGTAACCAGTAGAGTGCTAGGCACATGGTAGGAACTCCATGCATCTAAGCACTACTCTCCGCGCTATCCCCCTTCCCCACTTTGCAGTTAAGTTGAAAGATGGCACAAAGCCAAAGGAGAGATGAATGGGTGACAGCTGGCAGGAGAAGAGATGTCAGTCAAATTCCACAGGGCTGAGTGGTCATGAATCAGAAATGCTGAGCTCCACTCCCAAGATTCCGAGGAGCAACTTTTAGTCTTAGAGAAGGTAGTTGGGACAGGAATAAGGAGAGGCCTCCTGGGAAGTGGAGGATGTCATTGTTGTTAGCAGATGGTGACACTGATTCTTGGGATCTCTTCACTATGACCAGTAACTAAGGGTGTCCCAAAATTCACGCAAGAAGTAATTTTGATAGAAAACACAGGTTTATAGTTAAAAATTGTAAATTTTCATTGCTCAACAATGAAAACGTGTTGTTCTTTCATGGAGCGCTCCATTTTTCATAACCCTGAACTGTCAGCTGTCACGCTGTCCTTTTTTTTTTTTCATTGACAACACTTTACTGCACAAATGATGCAAAATTCAAATCTTGCGTGAATTTTGGAACACCCTTTATTTTGTCGGCCAGGGTTGGATTAGCCCAAGGCCATGCTGAGGTCCGGGGACCTCAGGGAGCCACGTGCATTTTACTGAAGACTCAGGACCTGCCAGGGTGGTCATCATACTTAATGTAACCAGCCCAGGACAGTTCTTCCCACATTCCAGAAACTCCTAAGTCTCCTGCCTCTTTCAAGTTCACACGTCTGTTTGGAAAAAGGAAGTTCAGGCCCGGGTTTTCCCCAAGCAAGTGAAAAATCTAGAAGTTTGTCCTATGAATCTGAAAGGTGACTTCAGAGACTTCAACCACTATACTTATAGGGAAGCGTTGTAAAGAACAAAAAACAAAGGCAATGACCTTAGTTTGTTTTCTTTTAAGCCTGATGATACTGTGGTTTACTCTCCTATGACAACGACATTGACGATTATGTTTTTGCTACGGTGCTTCTGTGTTTTTGTTGACATTTGTAATCATAACACATACCGGTAATTAACAAGCATTCTACCTTTATAAGGCTCATCTAGTAATGGAGTTTACATCTATTTCCTTAACTGTCTGGGCCTTGAACAAGAGTTATTTTACAACAATGTGGAATTCTTGACTCAGAGAGTTCATGTACAACATTTCCACAAAGCAAGTTTTCCCCATTGCTCTTGAGTTACCAATTACACAAATTGCACCTCAGATAGACATACATTGGTATCACAGTTTCTCTGAGGTGTTTCTGTATTCTGAAAGCCAAATATTAAATGTTGTTTTTCATTAAAATAAAGAGATGTGTGCACAATAACTATAACACAAACTTAGAAAGTGATGCTTAACATGGAAGTAGAAATCATGTGTAATGACATTTAGAGAAAGAAAAGATTAGTTCTAGATGAAGAAAGGAAGGAAGGAAGGAAAAACTGGCAATCCTGAGCTTCGTTTTTGTTTTGTTTTGTTTTTCATTAAGGAAATTAGCCATTTGGGTGTCATATTTTTTCCCAGCTTATTTTTTATCTTTTTAATTTGGGGGAGAGGAGCTGTTCATTGTTGTGTGTTTTCATTTCTGTGCAGAACTTCTACATTGTTATGTACCGTAATCAAATTTCAGTCATTTCTTTTATGTTTCTGAATCTCCTATCTTGATTAGAAAGATTTGGGGCACCTGTATTAGTTTGCTAGGGTGGCCATAACAGAGTACCACCACCTGACTGGTCTAAACAACAGAAATGTATTTCCTCCCGGCTCTGGAGGCTAGAAGTCCAAGGTCAAGGTGTGGGCAGGGTTGGCTCCTGCTGAGACCTCTGTCCTTGGCGTGTAGATAGCCACTTTCTCCCTGTGTCCTCTCATGGTCTTATCCGTGTGTCTGTCTTGTCTCTTATAAGGACATCAGTCATATTGGATTAGGGCCCACTGAGATGACCTCATGTCAACTTTACCTTTTTAAAAAGATTCTATTTCCTAAAACAGTTATTTTGATCCTGGGAATTATGACTTTAACATATGAATTTTGAGGGACCGCAGTTCAGCCATAACATCATCTAAGATTATTTGTAAAATTCCCCGTGTCTTCTTCCAATCCTTGTATGGTTTTATTTTTAACATCTAAATATTTGACCCATCTGGAATTTGCTTGGGTTTAAGGAATGAGGTAGAGATTTGTTTTTTGTTTTTGTTTTTTTCTCAACAGTAAATTAAATGTTCCAATTAAAATTTATTAATAATTTTCTCTCCCAAAATCTTGAATTCAATCTTATACTCAATTGTCATGTATATTTGGGTCTATTTTTGGACTATTTTATACCACTAACCTGTCTATGCCTGTGCCACTATCAAACTTTTATTTATAATTTTATAATGTATTTTAATCTTCTAAGGCTGATCATACCTTGTTTTTCCTTTTCAGAATTCCCCTCACTATTTTTGTGCATTTTCTTGTCTAGTTCTAACACTAGTCTAATAGAATTTCCATTGGGAGAGGGTCAAATCTATAGATGAATTTAGGAAGACCCCACATGCTTATGTTTGAGACTTTACAACTCGACATTATGTCTTATCATTGTTTACCCTTTTGGACTGCTCGAATTTTGAACCAGGCACATGTATTATTTTTTACGACTAGAAAATTCATTTCCACTTTTGAAAAACATTAAGAATAAAAGCATGCAGCAGGAATAAACAATGATTAGCAGCGCTAAATTTATCTCAAGGGGCTCCTTCAGTTCTAAACCCCACAATTAGATCTTCCTGTCTGTTGATGGATGTCTTGTTTTCTCATGGTTAGAACCTCCTAGATTCAGGGACACATTTGGACGAGGCCTGCATGCGACGCTAACAAGGAATACTCCCGCTTCTACTCTGTCTCCTCTCTGCACATTCAGAAGACACGCTCCTCTCTCAAGGGCTGCAGTGGCTGAGAGAAGCAGGCCATGAACTTGGCGAGCTCCCCTATCGTTTCCTGGCCACGGCTGTCCTTGTCTGACTAAACCCAAGAGGGTCAGGTTCCTAGTGACACAGGAGCCGCTGTGGGGCCTCCTCCGGTCCCACCAGCAAGCAGCCGCGTTCTCTCACGACCTCAGGTGTCTTCCCTGCCCGCCCTGAAGAGACACAGGCAATGCCAGCCCCTCCGCTTTAGCGGGGTCAGAAAGTGAAGCAGGAGTTCGCTTCTTCCTAAGAGGCCATTTTTTAAAAAAGATGTATTTTATTGTTTTTGACAGATAAAGACAGAGAGAAGGGGGAGGGCCCAGAGCAGTCTCCATAGTTGCACTTCATCGGCTTTGGACATGGTTTTTGTTCCACACAGGTGGGCGGGGGGCGCACAGGGGTCCTCCTGCGTGGGAGGCATGCCCTTCCAGTCAGGGGGCGAGAACCCAACTGGGGGCTTTCTGCATGGGGGATACACCCCAGTTCAGCAAGTGGGTCCGCACAGGCCAGGGCCCAGACTTGATCCTTGGTCCCCGGGGCTGCAAAGCGAGCGCTTTAACCCGCTGAGCTCTCCCGTCATCCCCGAATTTTGAGTTCTTGATGTGCAAAGTCACATGGGTTTAGAAAGATGGGGTAGAGAGAGAAGAGAGCTGGGCCACTGAGCCCTGTGTGGCTGTCAGTCAGTTCATACGCATGAGTGTGGGCAGACGTCAGGGGCCTGCAAAGGAGAGCAAATGGAACAGACGCCTAAGAGGAGGCTGTGGTGTCCTGGAGCCCAGAGAGGAACCTAAAGACAGACAGAGTCCCCAGCTGTGACAAATGCTGCTGAGAGAGCCAATGAAGCCCAGAACGACATTCATAGGTTCAAGCAACAAGCCAACCACAGACTGTTAATAAACAGAACAGGGGAGGCTGGGAGAGCTCAGCGGTTGAGCACTTGCCTCGCAATCACCAGGTCCAGGGTTCGATTCCCAGTCCAGGCCCATGCAATCCCATATGCTGAACTGTAGCAACCGGTAGCCACCGGGACGGCTCAGCAGTGAATTTTCCTGCCTCCCAGGCAGGAGGCCCCTGGTTTGGTTCCACCCTGCATGGCCCCACGTCCACCTGTGTGGACTGAAACCACGTCACAACTAAGGACGTACAACTAGGGAAATGGCTCTGGTCCTCCCCCTTTCTCTCTCTCTCTCATCTTCTCTCAAACAAAATAAATCTTTAAAAAAAGAGAGAGAGAGAGAGAGAGAGAGAGAGAGAGAGAAACAGGCAGGACAGAGCCATTTTGCCAGTGGAGGTGGGAACAGAAGAGGTACCGTAGTAGTGTGAAGACATCACTGGTAAAGAAGTGTCGCTCTGCAGAGACAAGGAAGGTGCCTAGTGAGAGATGAGGAGCCAAAGGGGAGATGGGAGTGGAGGAGTGACAATAGATGGAGTCAGATTAATGTGATGACACAGGGCAGGGAGGAAATACCTAAAGGACCAAAGGCCTTCCTTTGTCTGGAGATTTATCTCAGAGCTAATAAGCTGGAGCCCGCAGGGCTCTTCACTGGCATGGGCCCCTTTCCAGACCTTGTTTCTAATTGTCATTTTGTGTGTGTGTTTCTTTATTTTTTACAGAGAGCTCCCACCTTATAGAGGCTGCAGGCTCACACACACAAAAAAATCTGGTTTTACTCTGGCATGGAGGGGCTGTCTTTCGATAAGAATAGAAATGGCCCTGTGTTTATCAAAGTTGAGTGATGATAGTAAAGTAGAACAATGGAAAAATAATAAAATAAAAGTCTCACGACCCCCAACAATTTGTAAGAGGAACCCCAGAGATTTGTGCCCACCAATTTGAGGATCCCTGGTTCGTGCGAAACAGGCACATACTTGATTAGAAACCAGGCCTGAGATCTGTGATTGGCGTCATGGTTGTGCAACCTGTCTGGTCATGTAGGACCCTGAGCTTAGAAAGACCCCCCGCTCAGTTCAATGCGCTGTTGGCCCCGTCTCGAAATCCCTTAGAACGTGTGAACGAGGGTCCCACCTTTGCATTTGGTCCTGGGCCCTGCACATCACATAACTGGCTCAGGTCAAGTGTTATACATGACTTTCAAAAAAAAAAAAAAAGTGGACATGTAATTCACATGCCATAAATACTTCTTTGTGCCTCAGTTTCCTCTTCTTCACATAACCATAATAATAATTCTCAGGGAAGCCAGGATGGATCAGTGGATTGAGAGCTCGCTTTGCAGCCCTGGGGTCCGAGGATTGAGTCCCGGTCCCAGCCCGTGTGGACCCATATGCTGAACTGGGGTGTGCTTCCCATGTGGAAAGCCCCTGGTTCAGCTCCCAGCTCTTGGGGATGCACTTCCCATGCAGGCCCTCAGTTCAGTTCTCAACCCCCTGGTTCAGCCCCTGGCTCAAGGGAGTGCGTCTCCCATGCGGGAGGCCCCCAGCCCAGTTCCCGCCTTGCGCGGCCCCCGCCCACCTGTGTGGAATAAAACCATGTCAAAAACTGATGATGTACAACTATGGAGGCTGCTCTGGGCCCTCCCCCTTCTCTCTGTCTCTCTGTCAAAAACAATAAAATAAGTCTTTAAAAAAATAACAAATAACAATAAGTCTCACCTCTTAGGTTAGGTGGTAGGACAATGAATGCAAGGTGCTGTGAGCACCTCCCACCCAGGAGCACTCCCTCCCATGAGGGGAGCGTCCACACCTGTCTATATACCACTCCTCCATCTGCCTGGCTTTCTCGCAGCCACTGCTGAGGCTTTGCCTTCTAAACCCACACCCATGTGATAGTTTCTTCCTTTTTACAACACACGCTTCCAGATAGGGCTTCAATCCACGGATGATCTCCTTTCCCTCACTGTCTCACCTGGTGGGGTTTGGGTGCATCCATGATGGCCCTGTGTGGAAGGTGCAGCAGGTGCAAATCCAGCCCCCGACTGGGCAAAGTCAGTGCTTCGGCCCAGTCTCTGTATGCGGGTGACTAAAGCAGCAACTTGGGGAGCCAGGGAGAAAAGAGAAAAAGAGATGCACATCTGTTTTTCTCACATGGGCAGGGCCCAAGCCTCCAACACAAAGAAACAATGTATGATTGATGCTGAAACCTTCTACCCTTCTACCCCGGGGAAATGTATTCTCATCATGACGGCTAGGTTTAAATTTACAATGTTCGGACACCTTGGAGTTCTTGCTGGAACATAACTGCATGTGGTGAGCCGGTCTCGGGGCTTTTCCCCGTCTCTTCCGTTCCTGGCTCAGAAATTTGGGGGCGATGAAAGGCCTGTAGCCACAGAGGGACTGAAGGCGGAGGGGAGATGGAACTTCCATATCTCGCCCTGGAGTGGAGCCAGGTTTATGACTGCGTCCTGTTTTTTATTATTGCAGGGATTCATTTCTCAGTATCAGAAGAGAGGCAGGAATACTGGGGTCAGGGCCCAGCCGACCCTGGCACGCCACTGGGTGCAATACCACCTGCTTGCTGGGTCCTCTCTCAGGAATGGCTGCCCGGCAGGCCTGGACCCGTCAGTGGGCTTGACAAGACCAAAGCACAGGTGCAAGGAGAGAAGGAAAGGCACGCAGGGAGTTTTGAGGAACAGGTCCTGAGTCACTACCCCTTTCAGTCATGCTACAGGTGAGCTCAACCCATGTTGCTTGGCAAGAATGGGAGTAGAGGCTTGTTCTCTGGACATGAGGTACAGAGTGGTGAGCCAAGAATTCCCAGAGGACATCGTGGGCATTCCTGTGATGGATGGATGGCTAGACACCAAGGCCGTCTCCAGAGTTCCAACCCTAACAAGAGTAAACTTCAGGGGGACACAGGGAGAGCTCAGTGGTCGAGCACTGGCCTTGCAATCGCGAGGTCCAGGGATCGATTCCCAGCCCCAGCCTGTGCAAACCCATATGCTGAACTGCAGCGCAACTGGTAACTGCCGGGATGGCGGCGAAGGTTCTCACCTCCCATGCAGGAGGCCCCCAGTTCAGTTCCCACCTCATACAGCCCCACATCCACCTGTGTGGAAGGTCACAACTAATGATGTATGACTATGGAGACTGCTCTGGGCCCTCCCCTCTCCTCTCTCTCTCACAGACACCTCTCAAACAATAAAATAAATCTAAAAAAAAAAAAAAAGAATCAACTTCAACCTGATGTTAGCCTGTCATTGTCATCAGCGAGGTGGTGAGCAGAATTTAGCCGCCCTCCTGATAGTTGCCTTTGCCTTGTATTGTCAGTGTCCAAGAGATCGTGAGACACACAAGGAGCGGCCAGGGACATCATCCCGCCAAGCGGAAAGAATCTTTTTGAGAATAAAGTCAAGACAGAGTAAAACTCAGCCAGTAGACAGAGGGAGACAGCAAGCAGGAGCAAAGAAGCCAAGGACTCAGGCTTGCCGATGCTTAGTACCTCTTGACGCTTCCAGCCGATAAATTCTTTCCCACTTTTCCCCTCTGTGCATTAGTTTGCATTGCCGTTTGCAAATGAAAGACTCCTGTGAACCCCTGTAGTCAGGCTCCATGCATGTGATTGGAGAGTTGAGCTGAGATGAAGAGTTCAGGGAAATTCTTGAAATCACCGCCCGCCTGTGAGTGTGGTATAAACTGGACACCGCACTCCGGCTACGAACGGATGAACATCTCTGCAAATCTATCTACACACTTGATCAGAAGGATGAGGTAAGCCATTGCTTCTCACCCCACTCGCTCTTACATTACCACCCCCCCAACTACCACCATCACACCCGTCCGTTGCCCACAACACACACATACACCAACAGCCACCTGAATTTCTCCAGTATGGAAAGCAGGAAAAGCAAAGATGGCTATATATATATATATATATATATATATATATGTGTGTATATATATATATATATATATATATATATATCCTCCAATCAGCCAACCACAGCACTTGCTGACTCCCAGGATGAAGGGCAGGTTGTCTTTATCACAGGATCACACACAAATACAGAGTGAATTCCTACTAGGTGTTAAGCATTAAGATAAATACTGTAACAGGTGGAGGGAAGTAGAAAACATTGGTCTTTGCTCCAAGAAATTTATAAAGTTAATTGGGAGATCAAACCTAAACAGTGTTTATAGAAAGTTAAAAAAAAAAATAGTGTTTGGAAAGCAGTTTGGCAGCTCCTAAAAACATTAAACATGGAGTTACCATTTGATTTACCAATTCCATTCCTAGGTATTTACCCAAGAGAAAAGAAAACATATGTCCACACAAAAATTGTGTGTGAATGTTTACAGCAGTACTACTCACAACAGCCAAAAGTCTATCTCTATTATGGAATATTACTTAGCCATGAAAAGGGGAATGGAGTCTTATGGTGCAATAAGAAATACGTATTTGGTCTTTGTTCCCTGGTTCCTGGCACAGAGCTTTTAAAACCCCTAGAATTTCCTGAGTGATAGGCGAGACTTTTGTTATCCATAACAAGCCCCTTGTAACCTTCCCTGAGTATATGCTAATGAGTCGGCTGCTGGTGGGCCCTCAGATAGCTTCAGGATGGTTGCTGGTTGCAAGGAAGACCCAGCCATGATTAGAGAGTTGGAACATTCAGCCCTATTCCCAACTTCGAAGGAGGGAAGAAGGGCAGGAGATTGAATTCAATCACCGACGGCTAATGATTCATACCTACCTAATGACACGGCCACAAAACCTCTCAACAATGGGATTCTGAGTTAGTAAATGCGTTCGGAGTGGGGTGTATCCTGAGAGGGCATGGCAGTGCCGTCTCTCCCCATGGCTTGCCCCAGGCGCCTCTCCCACCAGGCAGTTCCTGAGCTGTACCCTTTATAACAAACTGGTAACGGTAAATAAAGAGCTCTTCTGAGTTCTGTGAGTCGCGGTCCTTCTAGTGAATTTTAGGGGAGGGGCATGGGAAGCCCTGAATTGGCAGTTTGCTAGACAGAAATGTGGGTCTCCTCGGCACTCCATCTGCAGCTGTTGTCTGAAATGGGGACAGTCTGGTGGGAACTGAATTATAGGACACCCCACTGGTGGCAAAGACTTGATCAATGGCAGGAAGAAAGAACCTCAGAAGGACGGATACAGGCAGCACTGTAGCAGTGATAGCCTGGATGAACCTTGAAAACATCATGCTCAGTGAAAGAATCTGGACACAAAAGCCCATGTATGGGATTTTCCCATTAGCACTAAATGTCCAGGACAGACCAGTTTATAGAGACAGAAAGTAGGTGGGTGATGAGTGGTCAGCGGCTTGGAGGACAGGAGATTGGGAGTGGCTGTTCATGCGTATGGGTTTCTGCTTGCAGTGATGAAGATGCTTGGGAATTTGATAGTGGTCATGATTGCACAACTCTGTGACTATGTTGAAAACCACTGAGTTGTGCACTTCAACAACAAATACATAGACTTTTATTTAAAAAAGCAAAGGGAACAGTGTGGCACAGTTATACGTGAGAAGTTATCACACCAGCTCTCTCTGCATAGAGCAAGCCATGGTGACGGAGGCACTATAATGACCAATAGGAGAAATTATAGCTTCCAATCAATGGACAGTGACTTCAAAATAACCGATTCCACAATGCTGGCTATTTTTAGCCTATTGCCTTTGCTTCTTAGCCTAATATAGAAACCAAGTATTTCTATCTTAATCACATAGCTACATCCTTGCTGCTTCCCAGCATTTGCTTTCCTCTTATATCATTGGTTGCAAGAAATCATTTGTTACTCTGGCCAAAATTAAAAATAAAAAAAATTCCAAGAAACATCAAATGACTAAGGTTGCTGTATTAGCCAGTATTCTTCCAGGAATGCGAACATGGAGACCCAGGTTGGAGTAAAAGTATCGAGGTGAGTATGGGACCAGCAATTCCCATGGAACTGAGGAGAGGGACACGGGAAAGGAAGGGAAACCAATAGAAAGGGAGATTCTCATAATGATTGTTGTAGGAAACTGAGTCTCTGTCTCTCTCCTTTTTTCATATATAGATTACTTTTTTTTTTTTTTTTGACAGAGAGAGACAGAGAGAAGGGGGAGGGCCCAGAGCTGTCTCCATAGTTGTACGTCATCCGTTTTCAACATGGTTTCATTCCACACAGGTGGGTGGGGGCCACGCAGGGCGGGAACTGGGCTGGGGGCCTCCTGCACTGGAGGGGCTGGTGGGGCATGCTCCCTCGAGCCAGGGGATGAACCGGGAAATGAGACCAGACTCAGGGCCTCCCTCATGGGAAGCACACCCCAGTTCAGCACATGGGTCCGAACAGGCCAGGGCCAGGATTCGATGCTTGGTCTCCAGGGCTGCAAAGTGAGCACTTAACTCGCTGAGCCATCCCGGCTTCCCCCTCTGTCTCTCAAGGACCTTTGAGGAGCTATGTTGAATGCCCTGAAAATTAGTCACCTTAGAGCAGGAACAATTGGTTCCTGATTCCATTGCACATCTAGGTTGAGCACGCGTGAGAGCTGAGTGGGTTTTGCAGGTGCTGTTCGCCTCGGTCCCTGAGTTTTGGGGCAGAATACCATAATTATGCCCACGAGAAGTTGGTTGCTTCCCCAGGGTACTGACACCCTTGGCTCACTCCCCTGGTTTTCAGACCTTTAGACTTGGACCAGGACTGTCCCACCAGCTTTCCTGGACCTCTGTCTCACAGTCGGCAAATGGTGAGATGTCTCAGCTTCCATACTCCTCCACTCCCTTTGAAGACATGGGGCTAGAGGACCTTGAATGCATATACTAAATACTATGCCTCACGTGAATCCTTGACAGGAAGTTAGGACAGTAATCATGAGCTGTCCTGCTCTCAAGAGATCAGAGCAGCCTCTTCCTTGGTCTCTTAGACGAATCCTTCTGGGGATAGTCGGCTGCTGTGTTGTGAAGGCACTGAAGTGACCCTGCAAAGAAGAGATTGTGAAGAGCTGAGACTTCCTGCCGGTGGCCAGCACCTGTTTGCTGGCTACAGAGAAGGTGCTGTCTATGAAGCAGGCTCTCAGCAAACACTGACCATGCCAGTGCCCTAATCTTGGTCTTCCCAACCTCCAGAACTGTGAAGAGGCATTGCTATTATTTGCAAGCTAAAACAAACCATGTGGGGGTAGGGGGCTAGAGTCAAAGGTGGGCCAATTAATAACTTAAAAAATATAACATGGGAAGCCGGGATGGCTCAGTGGGTTAAGTGCTCACTTTGCAGCCCCGGGGACCGAGGATCGAATCCTGGCCCCAGCCCATGCAGACCCATATGCTGAACTGGGGAGTGCCCCCAGTTCAGTTCTCACTGGGGTGAGACCCCTGCCCAGTTCCTGCCCTGTGCAGCCCCGCGCCCACCTGTGGAATGAAACTATGTGGAAAAACAAATGATGTGCAACTATGGAAACTGTTCTGGGCCCTCCTCCTTCTCCCTGTCTCTGTCTCTGTATCTCTCTCTCTCTGTCAAAAACAATAAAAATAAATCTTTAAAAAAATAAAAAATAAAAAAATATAACACCTTAAATCAGGCACTGCCCAACCTGCGGCTCAGGATGGCTTTGAATGCCACCCAACACAAATTCTTAACACATGAGATTTTTCTGAAACCGTTGTTTGTTTGTTTGTTTGTTTTAGCTCATCAGCTATTGTTAGTGTGAGTGTATTGTATGTGTGGCCCAAGACAATTTTTCTTTCACTGTGGCCCAGGGAAGCCATAAATTTAGACACTGCTGCCTTAAATGTATACATTGATAATGTCATTTATGTTTCAATTTTGGGGGGAAGCCCAGATGGCTCAGCAAGTTAAGCACTCGCTTTGCAGCCCCCGAGGACCAAAGATCAAATCCCAGCCCCGGCCCGTTCAGCCCCATATGCTGAACTGGGATGTGCTTCCCATGTGGCTCAGCCCCTGGTTTGAGGGGGCATACCCCCCATGCGGGAGGCCCCCAGCCCAGTTTCCGCCCTGTGCGGCCCCAGCCCACCTGTGTGGAACCAAACCATTTCAAAAAAACCTGATGATATACAACTATGGAGACTGCTCTGGGCCCTCCCCCTTCTCTCTGTCTCTTTTTGTCTCTGTCAAAAACAATAAAATAAGTCTTAAAAAGAAGGAAAGAGACAGAGAAAGGGAAGGAGAAAGGGAGGGAGGGAGGAACAAAGGAAGGAAAATAAATGACAAAAATTTTTCAAAGGGACCCTTCAGAAATAGCCAGGGCAAAACCGTCCCATCTTAAACTAATAAAGCAATTTTTAGGGGCCTACAGAACAGGCCCTAAGGTGAATTTAGGAGCAGGACAGGTAATCCACCCCTGTGTGTCACACAGGCCATGTAAAGCTACAGGGTCTGGTGGTGACAATGCTTTGGAAAAAAAAAATTGTTCCCGTTGGGCGGTGGGCTAGGGTTATTCAGATATTGAGCCCCTGCAAGGATTTGCTTTTCTCTGACTTGTTCGTTTGGCTCCTCTTCCACTGTCCTGAGCCAAGGCCATGGCTAGATCACCACCTGGCACACAAGGATTCAAGAGAGAGTTTGCTGCACCATCCTGGCGTCTCCTCAGCTTCGGCCGCCGGCTGCTGGGATCCCAGTCCGATACTTGACTAATGGTCCTGCTATGTCATCTTTGCTCTTTAAAATGTCAGTCTTGAGCCCTCACAGGCATTTTTCTCCAGAGGAGCTGAAGGAGGGGGCTCCCAGATCCGTTTTTCTGGTTCTTCCTGTTGAGCACCTGCTATGATGTCCCTCTCGGATTCACGGCAGTTTTCTTTGCCTGTGGCGTACAACCAGCTCCTGCTAGTTTGCAGTCATGAACCTGAGCACACTCTCCACCCTCTTCCTCATTCTGCCTTCAGATCATCTTTATAGGGGCCCAGCAAGGTCCTGTCCCCACAGCCAGCACATGGCAAGGCCTGTGGGGGCACCCTGACATTGGCACGACTTCCCCTGGGAATTTCCTGCTTGTTCTTTCCTGGAGTTCTTCAAGACTTTGTCTCTCTTGGGGAAGCCGGGATGGCTCAGCGGGTTAGGTGCTCATTTTGCAGCCCCGGGGACTGAGGATCAAATCCTGGCCCCGGCCCGTGTGGACCCGTATGCTGAACTGGGGTGAGCTTCCCATGCGGGAGGCCCCAAGCCCTGCACGGCCCCTGCCCACCTGTGTGGAACGAAACCATGTTGAAAACTGATGAGTACAACTATGGAGACTGTTCTGGGCCCTCCCCCTTCTCTCTGTCTCTGTCAAAAACAATAAAATAAATCTTTAAAAAACAATTTAAAAAAAAGAAAGGACATGACTTTGAGCTAGGGGGCTCACTGCAGCTGAGAGGTCTGAACCTGCTGCCGTCCGCCTCTCTCGGGGAGTGTGGGTGGCCTCTGACTTTGTCCACCCCAGTAGCCTTTGTGAAAGGGAAGCTTCAGAAACACAGAAGGCCGTGGGACCCGGGCACCACGAGATTGTGGCAGGGCCAGCCCAAGGCATGTCACTCACAGTCAGGACGAGGCTCTTTGTGTGACGCTGAAGAGCACAGTCTCTTCCTGGGTTGGAAACCTTGGCTGTGGACTTCCCCGCTGGGTGGTCTTGCTCAGATTGCTTGACCTCTCTGTGCTTCCGTTTCCGTCTGTGACCTGTAGCAGAATCAATCTCTCTGATGGGCGTGTTGTGAGAATTAAATAAGGGACTGTGTATAAGGTGCCATGCTCTTCACAAGCACTGCAGGTGAAACTGTTACGGTAGCTACGCGGAGTTTTGTGAAGGCTTTGGGTGACGATAGGGGCTTAGAACCTAAGGAAACATGGGAACCTGGAAAGAAGTCGAAAAATTCAGAGCGCAAGGTGCCAAATGAATGATGAAAACAAACCAGGAAGTGCTCAGTGGGGGGGTGAGAAAGGAGCTACACAGAGAGAATGAAAAAGACTAGGGGGAAACACATTCACTTGAACATTCAAATCGAAAGGCAACCCATTGCAACAGCGGAGCAGTGAGTGGGGAACGGCTGTTCTGCATATTCGGAATCTGTAAAGAACCTTCCTTGCAGCACAATGGCTTCTGCTCACTGCTTCTGCTTTGCAGCCTTCCCCCAGTACTGCATCTTCCTCCCTGCTCAGGACTCAAGTCCCCACCCCGGCCGGCCATTTACCAGGAACTCATGAGAAGCCCACATCACGTGGAAACATAGTGCACTCTATTAATGGAAAGCAAATGCTTCCACGAAACAGGGTACACAGACGATGAGACAAGACGATCAATGCACAGAAGATGAGGGTTGACGGCCAACGGCAAAGCCAAGCACTGTTCGAGGAAGTGTCAGGGCTCCAACCCATGAGCGTGCCTGTGAGGAACTGGGCCTCCCAGCCCCTTACACGCTGCCCATCAAGTGTCCCGGGGGTGGGGAATAACTGTACTCGCATAGAACTGTCAAGAGCACTCAGAGGCCTTCTTGATCCTGTGACAGACGAGACTGAGACAATGTGTATTGAGTAAAAATCACACTCTTTTCCGGTGAGAACATGAAAACAAGCCCCAAGCACAACGGGACTCCCTCCCTCCCCGTAAGTGGCGGAGATCTGAACTGTTCTGACTCTGTGAGGGTCCTGCCCCACTCCTGTCCATGGGTTTATGGTCAGGCTGCAAGGTGCTACATCGCTAATCCCCCCAAACCCGTGAAAGGGGAGTTCTCCCTGTCCCCCCAGGTCAGAGCCCCGTCTTAAGTCACCAGGCCAACAAGGAAAGGATTCTTCTCTCTTCCTCAGCAGGACCCATTGTTCTCTGGGGACCACAGGAGTGAGCTAGACTGCAGCTGAGAGGCCTGTCCTTCCTCCCCAGGGGCCTGGGTACCGAATGAGAGGCCTGGCCTTCGAACGGACAGCTCTGGCCGCTCTCAAAAGACAGCACTGATGAAGACATTGTTTCCTTCTCCGTCAGAGGTAAGGCTTTCAGTCTGTGGTTTTCACTCATAGGTGTTTTCTTCTGCCCCACCCCCAGCCCCATCCAGGCAAACACGGAAACTGTCACTCATCTTCAAGCTTTGCAGAACTTCATGTTCTCTCATGTACTTCCTTCTGAAGACCCTAGATAGGTCCTAGAGGATACTCTTGTTCAGTTGGGGACAGAAACAAAGCTCAAAGACCCGTGAATCCAGCAGGTCTTTCTCTCTTTTGCCTCTGGGAGGGGGCAGGGGACATTACAGAGACCCCCCAACTTTGATCACTAACACGCCCCCTTTATGATTTTTGAGATTTCTGCATGCCGTCTGTGCTGTAGTTTTCTCATTATGTTCTAAAATACATTTAAAGTTATTACGCTGACCCTCACCTAAAATATTCCTTAATGAAATCATGGGTTCACTGTGCATTTAAATATTTTTCTAATGGACATAAACATGTAAAATTGCTACAATAAAAATACATACTTTATTAGCACCTGAGATCATCTCACAAGCACATCTTAGTTAGTGTGTGTAGGAGTCAGACGGGCCTGGGTCAGGTCTTAACAGTATGGCTTCGAGCGAGACACTTAATGTCACCAAACTTCAATTTTGTCATAATAAGTGTGTCTTCCTCAGGATTTTGGTGAGGATTAAATGGGCTAAGTTTAAGTATAGTGTGTTTCAGCTGCTTATCACAAGGCCTACCCAGCACATAGTACATACTCAATGGTGGATGCCTGGATAGCTCAGTGGTTGAGCGCTTGCCTCATAATCGCAAGGTCCAGGATTCGATTCCTGGCCCCGGCCCATGCAAACCCATGTGCTGAACTGCAGTGCAACTGGTAACCGCCGGGATGGCTCATCAGTGAATGTTCTCCCTTCCATTCGGGAGGCCCCCAGCTTATATCCTGCCCAACATCCACCTGTGTGGAATGAAACCATGTCACAACTAATGATGTACAACTATGGCGACGGCTCTGGGCCCTCCCCCATCTCTCTCTCTCTCTCTTTTTCACGTTCTGTCAAAAACAATAAAAAATTAAGTAAATAAATACTCAGTGAGTGTTTCCTATTGTGCACTTTGGACTGTTTCCTTTTATTTCCTTTCCTCTCTTCTCAATCCGGATTTGAATTTACAGGCACCAGCGTAAAATACATGGACTTGACCTAAATTTCTTCAGAGACCAAGATAGAAAGCTGGGTCCGGAGCATCATCAGCCGGGTCCCCATGGTGGTATGAACAATGTGACATCATCCTAGGGTGCTAATGTGACTGAGCCCATGACATTGTTTCCATAGAACCTGGTTTCCAAGGTGTTCACAGCCCTCACACACATTCTCTAACTCATCCCTGGTGAGTGTGGACGAAAGTTATCTTCGTCGGTGTTTTTGTTATCTTTCCCCAGTGGGGGGATCCAGATCCCTACAGGCCTGACCTGGTTATTAAGCAAGATGGTGGCAGAACTGGGCAGAGAAGCCGAGGACTCGTGGTTCAGAGCGCAGATAGGGTCTTTGTGGAACATTCTCCACGCTGACATGGAAGGTGTTCACAGACGGGAGCGGGACAGGGGCTCTAGGCTCAGAGACAACTTGGATTCGACACAGTTAAAACAGGCTGCTTTCCTGTGGGGCTTCCCAGCCTCTAGTGTGCGACTGTGCGATGCGACTCTCCAGGAGGGAGGCAGAGCACACTTAATCTTCCCGATGGGCCCACTAGCCAGACTGACTCCTCCATTCTCAAGACACTTTTCCTCAGAATGCTCGTTGGAAAGCAGGGCCTTAGATGATCCGATCGGCATGAGTTCTCCTCCTCGAATTCCTTCCCGTTATAAAATCAAGCCGGTCTCGGAATGTTGAAAAATGACCACGTCTGAAATGATTCTACCCCTACATCACCGACGTCCCACCCTGGGGACAGAGATTCCATTCCCGGATCACAGGTCACATCACGCCGGCAGAACTGGTTTCGCCCACAGCCCATCTCTGGTTACGTGCTTGCTCATGTGTAGCATTTCAATTCTGTGGCACTTTTTTTTTTTGGTTCTTTTAAAAATGGGTATTGTGTTTTCTTCTTTTTCTTAATGTGGAGAACTTAAAATAATATAAGAAAGTAATTCTCTATGGGTTGTTTTGGTTTTTTTTCCAAAATAAAATATCAATCAAAAGTTAGTTCAAAGAAATGCCATGTTATATAGAAATGACAACAAATCCTAAGGAAGTCAAGTCACGCAGCAAAGTGATAGCAACTCCTAGAAACAGAACTGAAGGGTCCTGTCCTGGGGGCACACGGAATTTCTTACTACCGAAGTGATTTCTTCACTTACATGTGCAAGTTCAAGTGTATTACCGAGTCCTCTGCATGATCTGGACTCTGTATGTCTCACTTGGGTGCTTAGTATAAAATACTCTGTGGAGAGGAAAGGAGGGGATCATCATAGAAATATGAAGTAGACCCCAAAATTCATATCTTCACAGAGAGAACCCCTTGGATTATACCAACATAGGCACTCAAAACTGATCCCCACTCCCCACCCGCCAAAGAAACCGATCCCAGGTCATGCACTAAGCTGGATTGTGTCTGGCTTTTACTGGACGTTGTGGTCATGCTAAGGACGGGCAAGCAGGCCTCTCCTGTAGCTGGAGTTCCTCTTGGTAGATGAGAAACAAAGCAGAGGCAGCAGAGGCAGCCTAAGAATGAAAAAGGACAACAGAGGAGCCGCTCTTTATGCACTTTTGTTTTCTGAAGACACTTGAGATAGCGTAAAGGACATAAATACAGTATAGTTATTAGTAGTATCAGGACTGAAAAAGAAAGAAGCAAACTAGGACAGTTACCTTACAGACTGACTATACCTTTTGCCTCTGAGCTTCCTGGCAGCCAGACTAAAAAGGGAAACAAGTTGGAAAGAAAGGTAGACTCCTACCAGTTATCCACAACAGAAAAAATGTTCCTGGAATCAATTCTTTAAAAAGCTTTCTCACATGTGAGATCTTATTCGAGAGGCTACTGTGCAATGTAATGACCAGTGTCTTAGACAACAGCTTTATAGTAAATGCAGAAAATCTTCATTTTCAGTTCTCTGTAACAAGTTGGGGTTGGAGTCAAGACTGTAATAGCGAGGCCTGGTGGCTACAGCGTTAGGTTGGTCTTTGATTAAGAGCAAGATACTTACTGTTTCTGGGTCGCAGTTTCCTCTCCTGTAAAATGAAGGAGCTGTCTTTTAGATCAAAGAAACCTATCAAATTCATCTGGAGACATTTATTCAAAATACACATGCCTGCTACATGATCCTATCCCCTTTGCTTATCAGATGTCTTATGGAAAATCATTCCAGATGACTTTTTGTTAATACCAAAAAATAAAATAAAATAATGAGAATAACATAACACTCATGTACTTGTTACTCAAAATGAACCAGTGTTAACATTAGTCATATGTTCTTTAGGCCTTAAAAATAAAAAGAAGGAAGAAAACATTACAGAAAGATGAAGTCCTTGTGTCAGTTACGATGGGCTAGGCTATCCTGCAGCAAGAAGACTACAACTCCCACAATGTTTTTTAAAGATTTATTTTATTGTTTGAGAGAAGGTGTGAGAGAGAGAGAGAGAGAGAGAGAGAGAGAGAGAGAAGGGGGAGGGCCCAGAGCAGTCTCCATAGTTGCACATCATTAGCTGTGACATGTTTTCATTCCACACAGGTGGATGTGGGGCCACATGGGGCAGGAATCGAACTGGGAGTCTCCCTCCCGGGAGGCAAGAACCTTTGCCCAGCGGTTACTGGTTGCATGACAGTTCAGCATATGAGTTTGCAACAGGCCTGGACCTCGTGGTTGCAAGGCAAGCGTTCAACTTGTTGAGCTCTCCCAGCCTCCCTACAACTCCCACGATTTTTGTGGCTGAAAACGCAAGGGTCTCTTCCTCAGTCTGGACGCACGTTCACTGTGGGTCTTGGGAATTCTGTCATGCACTGTGCTCCCTCCGGGACCCAAGCTGACAAATGCACCTGACCAGATGCAACCTGAAACGCTGCTAGTCACTACAGCGAAGGGAGAAAGAGCACCGTAAGCTGTGACTCGGATGGCTCGCAAGTCTTTCATCTAAAAGTAACAGTTCAGGGAACCCGGGATGGCTCAGTGGGTTAGGCACTCCCTTTGCAGCCCCGGGGACCGAGGATCGAATCCCAGCCCCGGCCCGTGTGGACCCACATGCTGAACTGGGGAGTGCCCCCAGTTCAGTTCTCACCGGGGTGAGACCCTGGCCCAGTTCCTGCCCTGTGCAGCCCCGCCCACCTATGGAATGAAACTATGTGGAAAAACCAATGATGTGCAACTATGGAGACTGTTCTGGGTCCTCCCCCTTCTCTCTGTCTCTGTCTCTGTATCTCTCTATCTCTCTCTCTGTCAAAAAAAATAAAAATAAATCTTTAAAAGTAACAGTTCTACTCATACTTTATTGGCCAAGGTGAGCCAGGGCATCAGGACTACCTTCAAAGAAAGGCCTAGAGTAAAAGCCAGAATATTTATGAACAGATCCTCGGTCCTGGCCCACTTCGCTTCCCTCCCCAGATCTATCTTTCTCTCCACTCAGAAGCAGCCACCATCATGAATTAGGGCCACATGGTGATCCTATTTTATAGTTTCGTCACAACCTAAGTATTTATAAATAATATATATAGCGTTCGTTTGTGTATTTTATAAAGTATTTGTCAACTCTATCAGGCTTTTATAATGTCTTACAATTTTTTTTTTTAATAATTTTTTTGTTGTTGTTTTCAACAAAGAGAGAGACATACAGAGACAGAGAGAGAACTGAACTGGGGGCACTCCCCAGTTCAGCACATGGGTCCGCATGTGCCAGGGCCAGGATTCGATCCTGGGTTCCCGGCACTGCAAAGTGAGCGCTTAACCCACTGAGCCATCCCGGCTTCCCAAAACTTTTACCCTAACATTTTGTTTTTAGGATTTATTTACATTGAATCATATCGACCTGGTCCACTTATTTAAGCTGCTGCCTAGAATTCCACACTCTAAAGATAGCGTGGTCTATTTACCTGTTTCCTTACATGTGAACAAACTGTTTTCAATTGTATTATTACTGGTAGTGTGGTTTTGTATTATAAATATGTTTGACAGAATCCCCGAAAGTCTTTCTCAATTGAAGTTAAAAAGACAAATCTTCGTGTCATAATACAACTGCTGTATATAATGAATTAACCTCTTTCCTATGTTTAGAAAGATGCCTGTGTTCTCTGGTTCAGATGAAAAATCTCATTCGAGAAAGGCTGCTTAGTACAACCTAGAAGTGGATTGCAAGTTCTTAGAATACAGATGTTTTTCAACTTTTCTAGAGATTGCCAAATTATGCTAAAATATGGACCCTGTCATTTCCATCAGATGCTGTAGGACAGATCTCTTCCTTCCTGCATCGTTACCGACACGTGCTATTTTCAGATATTTTACTTTTGATCAACCCTATGGGTATGAAATAGTGTCACATTGTCATTTTCAGTTTCATGTATCTGATTACTAGTGAAGTGGAGCTTTTTTTTTTTTTTCATATTCAGTGATTGAATTTCCTTTTCTGTTCAAATTCTCTGCCAATGGCACCGTTTTATGTTTTTCCTGTTGATTTATAGGAGTCCTTTATATATTTTTTAAAGATTTATTTTGTTGTTTTTGACAGAGAGACAAAGAGAAGGGGAAGGGCCCAGAGCAGTCTCCATAGTTGTATGTCATCCGTTTTCAGCATGGTTTCATTCCACACAGGTGGGCAGGGGGCCGTGCAGGGGGGCCTCGAGCATGGGAGGTGCACCCCCTCGAGCCAGGGGCCAAACTGGGGGGCAAGAACCGAACCGAGGGAAGCACATGCCAGTTCAGCATATGGGTCCACACAGACCAGAGCTGGGATTTGATCCTCGGTCCCAAGGGCTGCAAAGCGAATGCTTAACCCACTGAGCCATCCTGGCTTCCCTGCTTTACATTCTAAAGCTAATGCTTCATCTGTTACATCTGTGACCACCTCCCGGTAATTCTTAATATCTCACATCACCCACCCTGACCACTAAAGTCACTTCTATCTCTAAAATTTTGTGTCTGTGCCATGACTTGACATATAATCCATACACACCCAAACCTAGGAAATTTTAAACCATGCTACAAAGAGTTCATTAAATATACAGATACATTTCACACATTCTTTCTATCCATAAGTAAGCTCTTTTCTGATCAGAAGATGTATCTTGAATTTGTCTAAATTACAAAGAACTTTCGAACGGCCAGATCTCCACAAGGCTGTGTCAGGCTGAGCGCCATTATTACCACATGAAGATCAGCAAGTCCCAGCATCCTCCTCAGACAGGCCTTCTGTGACCCAACGGGCAACAGAACTGTTTAAAATAAACTGACAGGGCCTTTAAATGAAGCAGGATGTGTGGTTCCTCAAATGGGCGTCCTGTACTTGTGAATTGGCAGCAATGTCTTAAAAAGACATTCAAAGTGCAAAAACGGTGTGGTAATTATAGGAGTAAGTGGCGATCCGACTCCAAGCGTCGGACATCACCGTTATCAAAATAGACTCCGTGCGGGAGTGTGTTAAGATCACGAAGTCACTTATGGTATCCTCTTTTTCCTTTTCTCTGGTCTCCAAAGACCCTCGAATAGGCTTCTATCGCTATTCATAATTCAAAAATCATAATGAGAACCAAAACCACACTGTAACCCACTTGCAAGCATGAAGGAGTCTCAGTTTCTCAAGTGGGCGTTCAATTGCAGGGGAGCCATCGAAGGTAGAACGGTGCTCTGGGTCTTTCCCACTCGGAAGCTTTTCAAAGTCAATGTGAAAGTGCTAGAAAACGGCAGGCTTACCTAGGACGGGGGAGGAAGTGGCAAAGTGCAGCAACAGAGACGTGTAGACAAGAAAGTAGTGGTGAGGGAGGGAGAGGGACAGAAGACAGAGGCTCGGCCAAGTTCAAGGGGACTCTCACCGGCTGAACAAGGCACCAAGGTCCGGAGGAAAGAACGGGGGCAAGATTTGATGGAAAAGAGACCCGAATGTCAAACATGGCTCTGCTGTTACCGTGGGCCAGCCGCTCAACCTCGTCAGTGCGGGGCCACCTCAAATGTCACAATGTCAGCGCCAGCACTTGATTGATAAATGAGGAAGTCAAACCCACGTCAGCGGTAATGAATGAGAAAGAGGCACTGGAGGCGTACTGGAGAAGATGGGAGGAGCAGAGAAAGAAAAACATGGTTCCATGCCAGGGCCAGGACAGGAAGGGTCCCCATGACAGAGGAAGTGGTGACAAACCACCACACAGGGACCCAAACAGCCCTGTCCTTTCCTGATGCCTTGTGACAGACCTGGGGGGCACAGTCCCTCGAGATAGAGGGACTTGGGAGGGAAACACATGGTACGTCACTGTGTGTCTATTTAAAGCCTAAAAGTGTTGTTTCTGATTAAATCTTCATATAACATTGGGTTAAGACTGCTTGTTGGGAGGCTGGGATAGCTCAGCGGATGAGCATTTGCCTCAAAACCATGAGGTCCAGGGATCAAATCCTGGCCCCGGCACGTGCAAACCCATGTGCTGAACTGCGGTCCAACTGGCACCTGCCGGGATGGCTCGGTGGCAAAGGCTCTCGCCTCCCATGCGGGAGGCCCCCGATTCAGTTCCCGCCCTAAGCGGCCCCACACCCACCTGTGTGGAATAAAACCCAGTCACAGCTAATGATGCACAACTATGGAGACGGCTCTGGGCCCTCCCCCTTCTCTCTCTCTCATCTTCTCTCAAACAATCAAATAAACCTTAAAAAAGAAAAAGAGTGCTTGTCAGTAAAGGTCACCTTGTCATCTAGAAAGATACATTTTGATAGGTGGAAACTTCAAACCCAACAAGGAGGGACTTTCCCCTCCCTGATGCCCTTTGTCGGCTGTGACAAGGGTGATGTCACCAGCTCTTGTTAAAGAAGCAGCCGATGTCCCTAACTCAGCTCCCCCAGACTCAGTGGACTTCAGAAACCGACAACTACCTGAGTAGTCCCCACTTCACACACACCCCTACAGTGGTAGGTTGCACTTTGTGATTTTCTTCTTTCCCCTGAAAGGTAGCTGTATTCATTGTCTTCTTTTTCACCACAGCTGACCAGCAAAAAGAAAAAGAATGTGTAACATGTGGGAGGCAGAGGGTATGGTGACAGGCCTCCCTCTTCTCTGGTCCCCACACCACAAACACAGCTGCAGTTTTCACTGTGGGATGAAGCCCCTCCAGAGAAATTCTGATTTTCGGTGACCTAAGCTTGGCTCTTGGCTGAGACCCCTGGCCTGGGGAAAGGCCTACCTATCCAGTCCTCTCTGCATTACATGGTTGAAGTAGCTCCTATGAGCTCCATGTAGCAGATATGGCTACTGAGACTTAGGGCAAGTAAATAAATTTCCCCAAGTCTGGAGTAGTGCATTCTAAGTTTCCTACTATTAGCTTCAGAACTGCTGTGCTTACATGTAGCTCAGTGACAGTAAAGGAATAGAGGGGAATGTACTGTCCCTACTGGGGCATGAGAAAGAGAGAGCGAGGAGAGATGATAGATAGATAGATAGATGATAGATAAAGATAGGCAGATAGAGATAGATGATCAGTAGATAGATCAATAGATGCTAGATAGATCAATAGATACATCGATCAATAGATCAATAGATAGATTGATAGATGATAGAGACAGGTAGATAGAGATAGATGATAGATGATCAGTAGATAGGTAGATCAATAGATGATAGATCAATAGATAAATAGATATGATATGATAGATCAATAGATAGGTCAATCAATGGATAGATAGATCAATCAATCAAGAGATGGATGGATGCATGAATGGATGAATTGATAGACAGATCAATAGGTAGATAAATCAATAGATAGATAGATAGATAGATAGAGGTAAACAGAGATAGATGAGAGGCTGAGACTGTCTAAGGGGGAAGTTGAAAATTATAATCCATATCATCATATTATGCATGCTTGGAAAATAAACCCTGTTGCTTTCATTTGGCAAATTGTAGACAGTAAAATGGACACAAATCTTCTTGGCTGTTGGGGACACGTAAAGATTATCTTCTTTAACGTGTAGGGCACTCAGAGCAAGGAGAATGCTCTGCTGATGTCCTTTTATCAGATGGGGAGGTATGGGTTCCTTATCCACCAGCCACCTGTCCTGCTTTGCCTCAAGGGTGATTTGTATTTAACAGAATCCTGCAACGGCGTTATTTTCAATACTTTGTTGTCTGGAACTTCACTGTTTCTCGCAAATAGCCTCTCTCCTTTCCCTGTATTTAATGGCATAGCCTATGATCTGAATGTTTGTGCGCCCCGCCCCCCAATTCCTCTGTTGAGACCCTAACCCCAAAGGTAAGGTATGAGTAGGTAGGTGTGGCCTTGGGAGGTGATGAAGTGATGAGGGTGGAGCCCTTGCGGATGGGACCAGTGACCTTATCAAAGAGACCCCCCAGAGCTCCAGAGCCCCTTCCTCTATGTGAGGACACAAGGAGAAGTCTGTGACTGGGGAGATGGCCCCCACCTGACGATCCCACCTTGATCTCAGCCTTCCGGCTTCTGTGATTGATAAGCTACCTCGTCTGTAGCAGCAGCCTGAATGGGCTAAGACACAGGTTGGGAAAAGAGCACTCGCGCTATAAAATAGAAAAGAACGCAACGTAATGTGTTGCATAAAGTATCATCTCCGTTTTATTTAAAATGTTGTACTGATTCGTACGCTAGTATGCATGGATGTGGGCGCTGCTACTTCTTAGTTGCACACACTTGGGCAAGTTACTGAAACTTTCTGACCCCCAGTTATCTTATCTGAACAAATGAAGACAGAATAAAAGGCTGACACTTATTTGGGGGGAGGAGTTGAGTTCAATTAGAACTCCTTTTAGGTAAACTACGTGGCCCATGAAAAGCATTCGATAAATCACCTTGTTATTTTGAGAAAGGAATAAAAGGCCAACTTGATGAGCGTGTGGGCTCATGTATCATACAGACCCTCGTGTTCAGAAAGGCTCTGTGCTTGGTTTTGCGTCCTGCTGTTGCCATCGTAAAATTTGTAATAATTTTTGAACTAGGGGCTCCATATTGTCCTTGTGCCCTGGGCCCTGCCAATTATGTAGCTGGTTCTGGGAACACATACACATGTGCACACACACACACACACACACGAGGGAAAGGATTGAAAATTAACCCACTAAAATGTTAACAGTTTGTCTCGGGGTGATTTTAAGGGTGATTTTTATTCTATCCCACATTCTTCTGTGTATTCTACGTCTTCCACAATGAACACAGATGACTTTTTTAACCAGGTGAATGCATGCTCCCTTGTAAAATTGTTCTCCCCATTCTGTAG
Source organism: Craseonycteris thonglongyai (assembly GCA_004027555.1). Lineage (NCBI taxonomy): Eukaryota > Metazoa > Chordata > Mammalia > Chiroptera > Craseonycteridae > Craseonycteris > Craseonycteris thonglongyai. The sequence continues at coordinate 39,399 of PVKE010000961.1, read as the reverse complement.
ATGTGTGAAACGAGGCCACAGGTAGGAAAGGACTCACCCAAGATCACAAAGTAGTCCATGCCACATTGTGAGCAGGCAATTTCACTTCCAGCTCTGCACCTACCCACGGGTCCGAGTTACCCATGGTTTTTCTATAGAGAATCTTGTTGGACATCGGACTTGGTTTGGGGAACCCGGCACCACACTACGCAGAAGGGGACCCCGCTCAGAAGCCCAAGGTCACCCCCTCTGTGCTTACCCGCACAAGCCAACTGCTAGGGCGGTTCAGACAAAGAAGCCACAACCACCGTTCTCCAAGAGTTTACCAACTAGCTGTGTATGAAACCCTGATGCAAATACTGTTGTGTGGACTGGAAACTTCGTCAAGAAGGGCAGAGGGGGAAGCTGGGATGGCTCAGCGGGTTAAGCGCTTGCTTTGTAGCCCCAGGCACCAAGGATCGAATCCCGGTCTCAGCCAGTGTGGACCCATATGCTGAACTGGGGTGAGCTTCCCATGCAGGAGACCCCATGGGAAGCCCCTGTGCAGCCCCTGCCCACCTGTGTGGAACAAAACCATGTTGAAAATGGATGATGTACAACTATGGAGACGGCTCTGGGCCCTCCCCCTTCTCTCTGTCTCTCTGTCTCTGTCAAAAACAATAAAATAAATCTTTAAAAAGAACTGCAGGGGAAGGGATCGGTAGTGGGAGGAGCAACAAGAGCACTTGGCACAACATCCTCTCAGTAGGGCTACGCAGAAATTAAAAATGAGGAACACCGGAGTTTCGGGCCTTTGGGCTCCCCAGACTACTCTCTGGGAGGGGTCCCCAAGGTAAGCAGTGTGCGGAGCAGGGGGTGTAAAGGGACGGGCTAATTCAGCATGCCCCCTCCTTAGTTTGCAGTCAGTGTAAAAGGTCTCTTTTGATGCACTTTTACTGGGACAGGTTCTTTCACATTCACAGCCGTTGGAGCAGCGGCTCAGCCTCACGCTCTGCCTTCACCCTTCTGCACTTCCTCTTCCCTTTCTGCCTCTCTGGGCAAGTCGTCCAATCAGAACCATCTGTCCTGAGAGCCTCCCCCTGGGCTCTGGGGGTGCCCCTGGGTTTGCCGCTGGCTTCACCGAACCCTTCCTCCTCCCAGGAGCAGCCTTACCACCTGAGTGCCTCGCGGTCTGAACTCCTGGAACCCAGTGGCAGACGCAAGGCTCTGGGCTGGGAGAGAAGAGAAGCAGAAGACAAAGACCCGGGCGAGTTTCACAGCCAGGCTTCTGCTGATGACCTGCAGACAGAGCTTCCCGTTGGCTCCGCGGAAGGGGCTCCCCTTCCTCAGTGTCCGGCTGGTAATTGTCTTTACGCTCATGATCTGACCCAGTTCCACCCTCATGGTGCTCTGGATCAATTCGGCACTAGGAGTCCCCGTTTTCAGAAGCACAGCTGGTGAAAACCCATAAAGTGTGTGACACGCTGACAGGTATAAATGTGGAGGCTAATTCCGTTTGTCTAATGTACACTGTGGACTTTGAGTGACAAGGACGTGTGTAGGTGTATCGATTGCAGCAGGTGTGCCCCTCGGATCCCCAGTGGTGACAGTGGGGAACTGTGCGTGGGTGGGACGGGGGGCTATGGGAAGTCTCTGCACAGTGTGTTCAGTTTTGCTGTGGATCCAAAACTGCTCTACAAAATAAAGCCTCTTTTTTTAAAGATTTATTTTATTGTTTTTGACAGACACAGAGAGAGACAGAGACAGAGAGAGACAGGGAGAAGGGGGAGGGCCCAGAGCCGTCTCCATAGTTGAACTTCATCAGTATTCGACATGGTTTTGTTCCACACAGGTGGGCGAGGGCCGTGCAGGGTGGGAACTGGGCTAAGGGCCTCCTGCATGGGAAGCTCACCCCAGTTAAGCACATGGGTCCACACGGGCCGGGGCCAGGATTCGATCCTCGGTCCCCGGGGCTGCAAAGTGAGCACTTAACCTGCTGAGCCATCCCGGCTTCCCCAAAACAAAGCCTATTTTAAACACACACACACAACTAGTAAAGGGAAAGAGCAGGAATCCAAATGTGGTCTGCAGCCTCACTTGAAAGTGAGTTGCTGTCAGAGGTAGCAGTACCGATAGGGTGTGTGTGTGTGCATGACAGCCCACTGCTGATCACTCCGCTGTGTCCGAGCGTGTGGCAGGGGCTGGAGGTGCATGGTGAACAGTAGCAGGTGGAAAAAAGAGAAAGAACGGGACAGGAGAAACCTTGACAAGAGTCCTGGCTCTGTCACCTGCGAGCTGTGTGATCTTGGGCACACGTCACCTTGGCTTTAGTTTCCTCATCTGGAAGTTCTAACTTGGTCATTGTGATAGTCACATAAAATAAAAGATGGACCATGTACTTTGAAATCAATGTAGCTCGACTGCAGCGATTCCCCTATTAGTCCTCTCGCTGGCTCTCACGCACGCACGCTCACATGTCCACATCCACATGATTAAAGGGGTGACCGGGAACCCTAGCTTCTAATGCTCTAACTCTACCTGCAGCCCTCTGCTGCCTCTTTCATCTGTAAGCTGAAGCAGAGGGACTGGAACCTGCGTCTCTGAGGGGGCCTCTGGTCTCCGAGCTCTGATTTCCACACTCAGCTCAGAACCCACCACTGTGCTGTCTGAGCCTCCTGCCCTGGCTCCGTCCCAGCCGTCGTGGGGCCGCGTGTGGTTTTTATACCCTTGTCCTTGGCTGACCACGTCCCATTTTCTAGGGAACAGGAAACAGCAGTACCGTCCCGATGCAAATGGTCTGTCTGGTCGGCCTACTGACACCTTGAATTTAGCCCCAGTGAGACTAGGCTGACCATATGGACTGTTGGAGAAGGGACAGGACCATTGGTGTCTATCCTGTTTAAAATGGGCCATCTGCTCAGCCCACTTTATACCTGCTCCCTGGGCACCTTCGCAGCTTTCCTCCTCCCTGCACCCCTACCCTGAGTCCTCTGTGCTCTTTGGGGACAGGTATGACCCTGACACTCCCTGTGGACCATCGTCCCCTCAGCTGCTAGGACAGTAGCCACAATTTTAACTTGTGCTTTTAAAATCTTCTTCCTATTTGTTTTTGTTGGGTTTTTTTTCAATATATCATTTCAAAACTTGAAAGACTCCACACCATTTCAGGTGACTTGTGATCACCCAGTCCTGTAAGGGGTTCCTTAAGGGATGGTTTGAGAAACAGAGGAGGGGACGGAAGGGACAGGAGTGGACGTGACCCCAGCGGCTTCACTTCAATCTGCTGTGCATTAACGTCTGCAGAAGATCTCGTTGAAGAACAGGGTTCCCTTGCTTGAAAACACTGGAAAACCGCCCATGTCTCTGTCCTGTGTGGCTAAGTGATCGGCCGTTTCTCCTTCAGCCCGCTTGAAGCCCCCAAGAGAGAGCCAGGCATCTTTGAGCTTCAGCCCAGAGGTGGGAGGTGAGAGCGCTCCGTGGAACGGAATGAGGCTCTGCCGTTAAACATCCATTGAACAGTGAGTCACAGTTAAAATCTCCCTCCGCTGCATGCAGAAGGCTGAGGGGAATTTCACTGACCACAACCCAGAGCATCCCTGGGCCGCAGGGGGCCTTCCCAACAAGAGCCCTGCGCCGGGAGTTCCTTTCTATATCAAGTCAGGCTTCTGCCTCACGCACATCTATCAGGAGATGCAGGGCTGGGACAGGAGTGTTAAATACGCGATGGTCACAGCTCAGCAATGTTTTGAAGGTATGGAATTTGGTCTAGATCAGGGGTGTCACATTCAATGAAAACACGGGCCATTTGGTGCAACGGGCAAGATTCACGTGGGCCACATCCCATGTACAGACGTCGCCGGAATTGAGCGTGTTTATACACGCCCACAGGCCCCCAGGAAAGGCACTGGGCCACGTGGATACTCGTCTTCAGTCGTTAAAGGGTTCACAAGGGAATTGTGTGGACGGTATTGCCTCCATCTCCCCTAAGCGCTATTTTCTTCATAACAATTTTTTCTATTTTCATTTTATTTCAGAGCATCGTGGGCCACAAAAAATTACCTCGGGGGCCGCAGTTTGACACCCCTGGTCCAGAACACCACTGTCCAATATGGCAGCTACTGGCTGCCTAAATGGAAACGTCTTAAAACAAAATAAAATTTAAAATTCACACATGCCACACTTCATGGGCTAACTATCTATCTGTGGCTAATGGCTGCTACATTAGACAGTGACAGTGGAAATGGAGAGAGAGCTCTCTCCATAGACTCTCATAGAAGTTTCTCTTTCCCACTCACCCTGGCCATAGGATTCCCAGCAGTGAATTTGCAAGTGGTCAAATGAATGTATAAACGAGCATAGAGGAGTTTGTGAGCGTTTTCTGAAGTGCGCCTTCACAATTAATGGGAAAAAAAATTTTTAATTATAAAAACAATAACATTAATTAATTAAGTAAGTAAGTAAGTAAGTATGCCTTCATTCTCACATTGGTATTTCATTTGCCATGTGTCTTCACCTGCACAGGCAACACACAGAGGGGTAACTTTTCCTAAAATGTTTCTAATTACATAAATATTCCACTAGATTTCTAATTACATAAATATTCCACTGTGTGATCCTTCATTTTTACCCACTACAATTCAGGCGTGGATCTGTCACCGCAGAAGTGTTTAATCATCAACACGCCCTAGAAATAGAGTGGAAGACCTGAAGGATTCATGGGAATCGTCTTCTTTGACAGCTTCACGTTTAACAGAGGAGGATACAGCACCCAGAAGAGTTCAGGGACTTGCCTACAACACACGGGGTTTCGGGACACCCAGAGGGAGCTGGGCCTCCTGGATTCCCCCAGGGGGCTTTTCTCACGATTGGACACGAAGAGGTCTTCTCGTGGCTGGAGTCTTTAGGAAACTACCACTCCTTGCGCCTCCCGTAATACATAGCCAGACACCCCTCAGGTCTCCTGGAGACCCCCATTCCATGACCACCTTCTGAGTGTATACTTATCTAGACATTCCAGCATGTTCCAAATCATCATCTTCATCATCATCATCATCATTCCAAGAGGCAGTTCCCCTAAAACTGGGCTTAACACTGCAGAAGCAACTCTAGCAGCCAAGAGGTCACACAGTGTCCTCAGGCTGACTTGCAAGTTCCTTGGTAAATCCCCAGGGTTTCCTCACCGCTAGTAAAGCTGCTAGCTCAGAGCAGCCTGGGTGACCTCAGATGGCTGCTCTGAAGCAGGAGGGCACTGGGCTCACTGGAGACCACCTGTCAGGGGTGCCGGGGTAGCTCAGCAGTTGAGCACCTGCCTTGCAATTGCAAGGTCCAGGGTTCGATTCCCAGCTCCGACCCGTGCAACCCGTGTAGCCCCATAGGCTGAGCTGCGGCACAGCTGGTCACCGCCAGGATGGCTCAGCGGAGAATGTTCTCGCCTCCCATGCGGGAGACCCCAGTTTGTTTCCTGCCCTGCGCAGCCCCATGTCCACCTGTGTGGAATGCGATCATGTCACAACTAATGACGTGCAACTATGGAGAGGGCTCTGGGCCCTCCGCCTTCTCCCCGTCTCTCTCTCTCTCACCTTCTCTCAAACAATAAAATAAATCATTAAAAACAAATAAAAGACCACCTATCGCTGTGCCCCCCTTGGAGTGTGTCCATGTGCATGCACACACACTTGCATGTGTGTGCACGTGTACACTTTCCCCAGGAGCGGAGGCTCCGACGGACATCCCACATCAGCTGGATGAATAGCAAGTCTGTCTCGCCAGCTGTGGGCTCTCCCCTCCTCCCCCAAAGAGAGCGGTGGAGACTCAGGCAGCAGAGCGGGGAGTAGCCCACGCAGACTGTTACTGGCACCCGCATGCGAGGGCCCTGCGAGGCAGCAGGATGGACTCCGAAAGGGAAATCGTCAACCTCCAAGTAAGTGCTCCGCGGGGCTGGGAAGCGTGGAGGTGGGGAGACATGTCTGGGGAAGAAAGGACTAGTATTTCGGTCACTTGATACGCTCCCTCCTGCATTCTTCTTCTTACTCAGCCGCCCTTCTCCAAAGGCTGCTTGGCTTCACCTCTTCATTCTCTTTCTCGCCACCTCCCTGCCTGGTTCTTCGATTGTTTTTAAACATGTGAGACACGGGTTGTTTAAGTCTCCATTGGCCTCGGCTTCCTCCTGTCAGTCAAGGATCTAATCAGGTTTGTGTTCCCAGAAAATGATTTCACGTTCTGAGCAGCGCCTCCCCCCCCCCCCCCCCAGCCCCAGGACACTGGAGGCTTAGTCCAGAGCTGCCGTGCTCTTCTCCGGAGACCAGGAAAGGCGTGGGTTTGGGGTGAGGAAGAAAGGCAGCCGGCCAGCTCAGCGTTTTATCGGTCGGGAAATGCCGGAGCCATGCCTTGCCGCCCTCCACGAAGCCGTGCTTTGTGGGACGGGGTCTCATGCAATCCGAGCAAGAACCGGAAAGCAGTCTCATCTCCTAGGAGGGAGCAGAAGCCGGGGGAGGCTTGCAGGACATCGGGGTCCCAGGCCACGCCGGGGTTGGAAGAGGCCAAGTCCCCAAGTCCGAGCCCTCCGACTGTCCATTGACTAGAGTGCATCAACCCACGTATAAGGGTCCCAGACGTCATGTGATATAGTCTCCCAGCGCCTGACAACGAGACCGGGGAAGGATGTTTGAGATCAGGAATGTTGGGGTCACAGAATAGGTTCTTCGAGCAAGATCTTAGGCAGGACCTCAGTCTGTGCTTTGGATGAAAGGCAGGCTGGTGTGTGTGTGTGTGTGTGTGTGTGTGTGTGTGTGTGTATGTTGGGCCAAGTGGGGGAGCCTGCCAAAGCCTCAGTCCTTGGCTCCTCCCTCCCCAAGACACAACCAGAAAAACTCTAGCACTACTGTGTCAAACCCACCCCCTAATGCCATTTTCCTTGTTGGTCATCCAGCCCCACACATGGGCTGGCAGTCCCTCTGCCTGGACCCCTCTTACCTAAGCTGGTTTCTTCTAGGACTTTCAGGACTCAAATGTCACTTCCTTGGGGAGACCCTCCCCGCACCCTCTGTGTAGGAACCCTTCTCCCAACCCGTCTTTATCATCCGTTTTATTTCTTCCACGGCACCGCTCACTTTTTTTCTTTGAAGATTTATTTTATTGTTTTTGATGGAGACAGAGACAGACAGAGACAGAGACAGAGAGAAGGAGGAGGGCCCAGAGCCGTCTCCATAGTTGTACGTCATCAGTTTTCAACATGGTTTCGTTCCACACAGGTGGGCGGGGGCCATGCAGGGCGGGAACTGGGCTGGGGGCCTCCCACATGGGAAGCTCACCCCAGTTCAGCATATGGGTCCTCACGGGCTGGGGCCTGGATTTGATCCTTGGTCCCCAGGGCTGCAAAGTGAGCGCTCAACCCGCTGAGCTCTCCCGGCTTCCCCTCTCCTCACTTTTTGAAGTCTCATCATATATCAATCTCTTATTGCCATATCACTAGGACATAAATGCCATATCCTCTTTTTTAGTCATCACTCTAGCTCCAAGGCCACCTGAAGGGCTGGGAACTGCTCAGAAAGAATTTGTTACATGAACGCATTAAGGAAACCGTGAGCTAGAGGAATCACAACTAGGCATTAGGTCACTCACCCCCAACACAGTGGAACCGGGGCTACGGCCCAGGTCTTCCGATGGTGGGTGGATTCTCTTTCCTCATCACTTAGTTCTCACTTCCATTGTATCCAGAGCAGCTAAGGAAGCGGTAACGCTCCTTTTCAGTCTCTGAAGAAAACGTTTCTTAGGTGCGCATGGACTAAATAATCCTGAGTTTAGCATTAAGGACAACAAGCAGGCTGAGGACTCTACATTTGAAAGAAAGTTTCAGAAAGAAAGAGGGGAAGGTAGGACTGAGAAGAAAAAAGCGACTGGCCAGGCCTTGAGATATGTCTCTACCTCTCTCAGGTAGCTATGGTGTTGAGGTACCTTTGTCTTCCTCATTAGACCTATTCTCTAGCTCCTAATATGCGCTTTTCTTGTGGTATCTTTTTCAGGCTGCCCTTGGGTCATGTATATATTCGGTTGATCAGAAAGTTATCAGTTAGTTTCCAAAACTTCCCCTCCAGCTCTGGATCAAATTAGGTTGTGAGTCCTTTTTGACAACCGAGTCACTGTGGTCTCGTAAGAGCTTTGGGTACGAACAGGTGGACGTTCTGTTTCTTAGGAGCATGATTTCTCCTTCTGTGGCAGCTGCTGCATGCCACCCAGAGGATGTATATATAAAGGCCCTGGAATGTGATGTACTGAATAAATATTAGTTCCTCCTGTGTGGTTTCTTTTTTTAATAGTTTCCCAGGAGTGGTAAAGATCCATTGACTGCAGCTAATTCCTTTCGTCCATTCAGTTGACTAATATTATTGGTCAAGATGACATCTGAGGGAGGGTCCCAAAAAGACCAGAATCTATTTATAAAAGGTTGTGTATTTATTCTCACATGTTTACACTTCAGTCACCTTCAGAGTACTTTCTGTTTGATGCAATACACCTATTGAAAGGCTGTTTCCACTGCTCAAAACAGTTTTTGAACTCTTCAATTTCGTTACCTACAGTGCTTCTGCCATTTTTGGTGTCACCTCTTCCACATTGGCAAAATGTGTCCCTTTGATGATGTTTTTCATCCCGGGAAACAAAAACGAAGTCACTCAGGGCAAGATTGGGTGAAGGGAAAGCATGGGACACCGGGGTCATGCTGTTCTTGGTTAGAAACAGCTGAGCGCTCAGTGCGTGCGGTGGGGGCAGGGGTGTTGTCACACCACACGTGGTTCCTGTCAATCACCCATCATGAAATGAGCAAACACGTTGAAAGAGTCTCGCCCCCCGCCCACCCCACCCCCCTACACACACAAATTTTCTGAAGCCGAACGCAGCCTCTCACAACTACGGCAGCTGGCCCACGGATGCAGATGGGTTCCTAGACCCCTCGCCTTAGTGGGGACGCCTGTGCTACAAGGGGCCCACCCATCAGAAGACCATTCTGGTTTTGGGGGGGTTCCCCTCATATATTTCATTCAGTTTGTTGAGTATGAAAAAGTTCTCAGTTCATGTAGCCATTATAGTGAGTTGACTTTCTGCCCAAGCTAAATAATGTTTCTCTGTGTTTGAGCCCCAAGACAAAATTTTTAAACTTGTAACTGTGTTATTTATGCCAAGAAGAACAAGTAGAAAATAGGTTAATGGTTTGCTGTTTTCCCTCTTGATCAACTTAAAGCCCAAGTCCTACTAATAAGGATACAATATTTAAGCCAGAGCATCTTTCTTTACCATGTAATTATTGTTCTCCCTTTATAATCATCATCTTTTAAAATTAAAAACAATTTTTAAATTGCAGTTGACATTCAATAGTATATTATTTTCACATGGACAGCATAGTGGTTAGACATTTATATAATTTATGACGTGATCCCCTGATAAGTCTAGTCCCCGCCTGGCACTATGCATAGTTATTACAGTTTTGTTGACAACATTTCCTAGGCTGTACTTTACATCCCCGTGACTGTTTTGTAACTGCCAATCGGAACTTATTAATCCCCTCACCAAAAATACTGGATGCTTCACGAATTTGCATGTCATTCTTGCACAGGGGCTATGCTAATCTCTGTACAGGTGATCTTGGGGACTTCATTTATGTTAATGACAATGATTAACTCCTATTGATTACTACCCCATCGCCAAAACAAAACAAGTGAAAGAACAAATATTTAGTGAGCTTTAACACTGTACTAAGTACCAAATAAACCATGATACTGATCTTAGAAGGTTCATAATAAAGTGGGGGAAATGTAGACATTTAAATATCATATAAAGGACAGTTCAGTTAAAATAGTGTTTCCCAAAAATATGTTAGAGTTATCACCAATGAATAGTAAAAATATTAGTGGTAGCTGACAATTTTTTATTGGAGTGGTAATCTTTATAGTTCTAGTGTAAGGTGACCAGACGTCCCGCTTTTGGCGGGACAGTCCCAATTTTTAACAATTTGTCCCGCGTCCTGCGGCGTTTTAAAAAAGTCTCGATTTTTGGAAAGAATGCATGACAAGCTAGGGAACGGCGGAAGATAGACCAAATTTTTAATCAAGAACCTCCTCCCCCCTGGTCAATGGTGTCCCGCTTTACCAATGTTAAAATCTGGTCACCTTATTCTAGTGTGTATTACAAAAAAAAACAAAAAACGAATCCATCAAACCTGTGATTTCAAAAATTGCATTGCTTAGGAGGAGGCTAAAGTAAGAGGCAACGTCAATTTTAACACCTTAAGTAGACCCTGTGAATGACATGGGCACACCCTGAATGTTTGATGAGTAGTTGGATGAGTCTTAACTGTTCAGAAGTGTGGCTGGCTTGGTGACATGAATCGCAGGTGCATGTGTATCAATGCCTATTGCTGCATTCTTTTCATGAACACACTGAAATCACGAACAGGGTAAAACTGATGTTTAAAAAAAAAAAAAATAGGGAAGCTGGGAGGGCTCAGCAGATTGAGCGCTCATTTGCAGCCCCAGGGTCCGAGGATCAAATCCTGGCCCCAGCCTGTGCAAACCCATGTGCTGAACTGGGGTGTGCCCCCAGTTCAGTTCTCACCGGGGCGAGCTCCCCATGCAGGAGGCCCCTGCCCCGGTTCCCACACTGCGCAGTCCCCGCCCACCTGTGTGGAATGAAACTATGTTGAAAACTGATGACGTATGGAGACAGCTGTGGGCTCTCCCCCTTCTCTCTCTCACCTTCTCTCTCAAACGATAAGGTAAATATTTTTAAAAAGAAAGTAGGATACATATATGTATAAACATCTCCTAATTTCCTTTTAAAATCATATAAATACATGCAGAAGCACTATTCATAAGAAAGGATAGCAAAATGTTAATACTGGTTATTTCTGAATTATGAATGACTTTTCTTTTTTCACTTTACTTTAATTTTTACTTCTGATTTCCTCTACACATTTTCTACTAACCCATATATTATATTTAGAATATTAAAAAAAGAAAAAAACCTGTAGTTTAAAAAAGAAAATTAGAGAACCAGCTGCTCCTACATGCAAATGAGCAGATTTCGGAATTTGGGCACATACATGCACACACGTGCACAGAGTCCCTGTCTCGGATTACCACACAAAATAAGCAGCTAGTAATTTTTTTAGGCCAGCATCTCCTTTGAAGTGGTTGTCCCACTTTTTAAGTTTCACCCACTATGTCCACTCTTGCTTTCCATGTCTGAGTATGCTCCAAGAACAAACTTTAGACACGTGACACCCCGGGACAAACCTGCAGACCACTGAGCTTCTATATAACACCTCTAGAGTGCAGCATTGGGCACAAGTCGGAGGGGGTGAGGGGGTGACATCCCTGGTTTAGATTTTATTTTATTTCTTTTTAAAGATTTATTCTATTGTTTTTGACAGAGACAGAGAGAGACAGATAGAAGGGGGAGGGCCCAGAGCCGTCTTCACAGTTGTACGTCATCACGTACATTCTTTCCACACAGTTTTCATTCCACACAGGTGGGTGGAGCCAGGCAGGTGACAGCCAGACCAGGGGCCTCCCGCATGGGAAGCTCACCCCTTTGAGCCAGGGGCTGAACCAGGGGGTGAGAACGGAACCGGGGGCCTCCCACATGGGAAGCACCAGCTCAGTATATGGGTCTGCACAGGCCAGGACTGGGATTCGATCCTCGGTCTCCAACACTGCAAAGCGAGCGCTCAACCCGTGGAGCCATCCCGGCTTCCCCTAGTTAGATTTATACCTGACAACTCTACTAACATGTCCTACTGCCACCTAAAGGAAAATATAAAAGCACTTTAATCAGATGGATGGATGGATGGAAGATAGATAGATAGATAGATAGACAGACAGACAGACAGATAGAAGATAGAGGCTAGCTAGCCAGCTCGACAGACAGACAGATGATGACGGAAGGACTCGGGAGGACTTCTTGGAGGAGGTAGCCATTGAGTGACCTTGGAAGGATGAATAGGACCTTGACCATTGGAAGGTATTCTAGTGATGAGAACAGCGTGAACAAGGCTGGAAACAAGGCATGTTTGGAAAAGAACAAGTCGCCCAATCTGTCTAGACTTTAAGGTGAATGAAGAACAGTAGGAAATAAGACGATAAAGGCAGGTTGGAACCAGCTCATGATGGACCTTGAAGGCCACATTGCTCTCCTCTGGGGTGAACTGACCGATGACCAAGGAGACGGGCATTTTTGCTCTGCAGAAGCCCCCCGGCTCTCAGGGGGGAGGTTCTGGAAATGGTGGGCAAGGAATAAAAAACGTGGCTGTGCCTCCCCAGACCTAACCCCCCTCCCTGGTTTCTAATGGGGCCTGGAGGGGCCATTAGTCTAGTTGACCAAAGGCCCTGTTTGGGAGAGGAGAGAACTGAGGTCCAGAGGTGGGTGCTGGTTCACTGAGCCTTTGAATCCCATAAGATCTTCCCAAAGCCAGCCTCCACCTTGAGCACAGCATCCAATGGACAGCAGAGAAACTACTCAATAGACACTTCATCTGTTGACAAATTATTCTTTTTTTATAACAATTTATTTTATTGTTTTTGGCAGAGAGAGACAGAGAGAGAGAAGGGGGAGGACCCCGGGTAGTCTCCATAGTTGTACGTCATCAGTTTTTGACACAGTTTTATTCCACACAGGTGGGCGGGGGGCCAAGCAGGGTGGGAACTGGGCTGGGGGCTTCCCACATGGGAGGCACGCCCCCTCGAGCTGGAGGCTGAACCAGGGACCCCAGTTCAGCATATGGGTCCACACAGTCTGGGGCTAGGATTTGATCCTCAGACCCCAGGGCTGCAAGGCGAGCTCTTAACCTGCTGAGCCCTCCTGGCTTCCCCTGTTAACAAATTCTTATATGCAATTTGCCAACCATGGGGAAAAGGTCTTGCAAATCCATGATGCTATCAAACCCCACCACCTACCCGGTGGTCATTGCTGTACCTTTAACGGATAAGGAACTGAAGTTCAGGGGTCAGGGACGGGGTCACAGAGCCAGAAAGGGGCAGGGCGAGGCCTGAAATCTAGATTTTCCTTTTGCTCTACTCTAGCTCAGTGGTTTTCAAACGCTGGCCCTAGCACAGCGTCACCCACCGCAGGGGAACTTACTAGAAATGCAAATTCTCAGTCCCCTCTCCAGAGCTACCAAACCAGGGGCTCAGCAACCTGTATCTCCACCCTGGAGTTTCAGAGCCTTTGCTTCACACACGTGGCTGATGGGCGCAGGGGGTACGAGGGCTCCCAGACTGGCCTCCTCCCTCCCCGTTAGTTCTAGATCAACCATGAGGTCGCATGTGCACCAGACCTGGAGTGATACAACCCACCCCCGGGATCAGGTAGGAATGCAGGCAAAGCCAGGGGCCTGGGAGCAGGAAGTGCAGTCACTGTATGAGGACAAAGGATCTCCACTAGGGACATTACGCATAATGACAGGCCCAGGCAAAGATGACTGTCTCTCTCCCATCACCCAGCCCTGCCTCTCACAGGAGGGAGGTGAGCAGTGCAGGCCAGAATGAGAGTTTCCCACAGGGCACCCGGGCACACACACCTGGGGAGGTGGGCGGGGGGCACTCCCTTTCTGCAGAAGTCGGGGAGAACAAGCAGAGGGGTGCTGGATTCCCAAGGAGTCTGCCCAGGGCCTGGGGTACAGGAGTCAGGTCGGCAGGGGAGGGAGCGGCATGGGCGATCCCAAGGTTCTCTGCAAAAGGACCGCCAGCGTCCTAAAGCCCTGAGCCCAAAAGCCAGGCATCTGCCAGGGCCCGTGCCAAGACAGTGGAAACCCCCTGGGTCTCTGCAGGGGTGAAGTCCCTGTTTCCACAGCCCTCACACTGGGTACCAGGTCTGTGGACCTCCCTCAGGGACAAGGGTCAGGCTTTGGTCTCCATTTTTGTGTGCTTGCCTTCTGCCCTGGGCCCGGTGTCCAGCGACCGGTCGTCTGTCCGGATGCACATTCTCAGTCCTCGTCTGTACACAGCCGGGTTGGCGTCATTCACACCGCCGGGACCTTTCCCCTTCGGTTTCCTAGAAGTGTGACCGCCCAGTGTTGTGATTCAAGCAGGGCTGGGTCCCCGGGGAGAGCAAGGCAGGGCAGGGTGGGCTGGACCTTCTCCAGCCATGCCCTGTCTCCATTTCTGTCCCTCTGTTCCAGCCATCTCCATCTTATAAAGCCCCCCCTGCCCCCCCATCGACACACACCCCTTGTGAACTACCTTCAAGAGGGGCAGGGCTGAGGTTGGGGAACAGATAGCCTGTAAAACCCGCAACTGTCCCCCTGGCCATCACAGAACCTCCATGAACCAGGCCCTGGGCCGCTCCAGGCAATCACTGGGGACCCAGCACCTGCCCAGCCCCACGGAGCCTCCACCTCGGCCCGGGAGCCGTCCCCAGGGTGAAAGCTCCAGGTCCTGGCAGCATCAGCCATGACTTTAAGAGGAAACAGGGTGGGATGGGGAGGGCAAAGGGCAGACAAGCTTTCTGCTCAGTACAACTTCCCCTGGTGTCCCCAAAGCCCATGAGCTCAATATTGCCTGGGCAAACTTTTCACAGCAGAGAGCTGTCAGTGTGAGATGAGAGACAGATGATTGATCAGACAGATGATGATTGATGATAGATGGATAAATGGATAGATGATAGACAGATGATTAGATAGATAGATAGATGCACATATAGATACATACATAGATGATACACAGAGAATGCATATGAATATGAGAGAGACAGAGACAGAAAAGAACCCTGCTACTTTGTTGTCATTCCGCACGTGATCGGCAGTGTTTTTCCTCCTCCCTAAGGCCGTCAACCCTCCTCCACCATCCCAATGTGACCTACTTATCTACTCCCTGAAGGGAGGAACCTTGGAAGGCATCCCAGTCCAGGGCGGTTCTGTCTGAGTCTCAGAGAGGAGCTTTGTAGTAAGTGAGATGCAGAAGCCGTAAAATTGCAGGGAGGTTTGGCAAGGCTGGGGAAGAAGGGGAAGTGGAGGTTGGAGCCCCGAGATGGAGAGCACGCCTTGATGTGTGCCCTAGGCCATGGGGACCGATTCAGGCCGTGAGGAAGGAGAGCAGGTTTGGGATCCACAGCCCACGCGGACGGCTGTACAGAGCATGCAAACAGACAGAAAAATAAACCCCCACTTCCTGCAAGTTCCCTGCTTTCTTCCCCCCCCCTCCCCCCAACCCTCAACTCCCTGTTGGCTGAACTGAAGTATCTAATCTCTGAGCCCCGGGGTAATAATCTCTGTCTCTGAAGGACGATGAAAGGATTCAATGATTTAACCCACCCTCTATTCCCTCCTAGAGAAAACTCAACTGGGTCTCAGAGCCGTGGCCCATATATCCTAACAGCGGCCATTTATACAAACAAATCTATTTTGTGGGAGGCACTTGTATGTGGAATTTATGTCACTGAATTCGGCGAGGAATGTATTTTGCCCACATTACCAAGAGGAAACTAGAGGCTCAGAGGAGTTAACTCACTTGTGCGAGGTCACAGCCAGTGGCAGGGCCGAGGTTGGCACTCCCAGCTGTCTGACTCAGAGCACAGGCCCTTAAAAGCCTCCCCGCATCTGTCACCTCACTGGCCTGAATGACAAAGGAGCTGGCAAAAACCCTTGTCCCCAAACCTTAAGTTACCCTTAGGACCCTGAGTCAGATTGGAGTCCCAAGAAATCGAAGAACAGTTGGGTCCTATAATGTTATCATGTTATGTTCATCTCGGCCCTGAGGAGAGCCGGTCTGGAAGCCCGGAAGACCACAAACACCCATCTGGCCTCTAGTGTCTGGGCCCTTATGGCCGCCTTCCAATTCCTTCTCCTCACTGTAGCCACAGTGAGCACTTGCCTGCTTCTGCCACGGTTCCCAGATGCCCTCCCTAGGGTCACATCCAAACCCCGTGTGGTCAGCGTGTCCTGTTCTTAGCAGAACAGGGCCTGACAGGCCCTACCCTATTTTTTTTAATAAAATGTATTAAAATATCCCCACATTACTCACCAAATGTGAGTTCTTTTCATGTAAAAAAAAAAAATCTGAAAGGGTTTTTAATTATTTGAACTTTGGAATGATTAAAGGTTCCATTTCCATATGTAGGTGCTAATACATTTTTTCCTCCAAGTCCCACATATTTGGGGCCCTTGCAAAGCTCACAGGCTAAGCACTATGCATACGTCGTATGGCGCCCTCTCTGTCCCCTGTCCCTTCCCCTGAACGCCAGGCTTTGGTAAATACAGGTTCCTCTGCCAAGATTCTTGTTTCTCCTTCTAAAAGTTATGTCTGTACCCTGCCTGCTCACACCATTCTTTCCCTGCATTGCCCTGAAATTTTCTTATTTTGACCTAAGTTCAGAGAGGCCTACCCTCTCAGTTTCCTTGTCGTAAAATGGTACTCACTCCACATGGCTATTTTTTAAAGATTTATTTTATTTTTTGAGAGAAGGTGAGAGAGAGAGAGAGAGAGTGCAGGGGGAGGGCCCAGAGCCGTCTCCATAGTTATACGTCATTAGCTGTGACATGGTTTCATTCCACACAAGTGGATGTGGGGCTGTGCAGGGTGGGAACCGAACCAGGGGCCTCCCGCATGGGAGGCGAGAACCCTTGTCTCTGAGCCATCCTGGCGGTTACCAGTTGTGCCACAATCTAGCAAAGTGGGATTGTATGGGCCGGGGCCGGGGATTGAACCCCAGACTTTGTGATTTTGAGAGAAGCACTCAACCACTGAGCTACCCAGCATCCCCTCACACAGCTAGTAAGAAGATAAAAGAGGTAAATACACCAAAGCCCTGCTACACAAGGTATGATTTCATGCACCGTCCCCTGGAAGCTTGTTAGACATGCAGACTCTCTGTCCCCCACCCCAGATCTACTGCAGGTTAACAAGAGCCACAGTTGATTCAAATGCCCATGGGAGTTTAAGGGGCACTGCACCAAAACACTTAGAACAGAGCCTACATTATGAGCCTATAATGATAACATTATAGAAACCACTGTTCTTCGATTTCTTGGGACTCCAATCTGACTCAGGGTCCTAAGGGTAATTTAAGATTTGGGGACAAAGGTTTTTGCCAGCTCCTTTGTCATTCAGGCCAGTGAGGTGACAGATGCAGGGAGGCATTCAAGAGGCATTTATGCCTGTTACATAGTAAAGGCTCAATAGGGGATAGACATTATTATTATTATTGTCATGATCCTTAAAGGTCAGGACTTTAACATTGTCCTCCGCTCCCCTTAACGCCTAACTTTTAACTTGAGAACTCTATCTAGTTCAGCGGTGTGCAAACAGGGTTCCTGGGGATCACTGGCACCCTGGCATTTCAGCTGAAAGCTGAGGTTCCAGTCAAGACGGGGTTCCTGCAACTCCGCTAGCTTCTCTGCATCTAGCACGCTTGCTCAACTGAGACCGTGGGGCCACATTCGGCCCAGGGCGGCTCTGAATGCAGCCCAATACACATGCGTAAACTTTCTTAAAACATCATGAGATTTTCTTCGCGTGTTTGTTTGTTTTTTAGCTCATCAGCTATCATTAGTGGGAGTGTATTTTCTGTGTGGCCCAAGACAATTCTTTTTCTTCCAGTGTGGCCCAGAAGGTTGGAGAGGGAGATAGATAAGGAAATAGAAACAGCTGCAGCACATGGTGTAACAAGGTCACCAAACAAGGATGGAGACTGCTGTAGGAGACAGCTGACCCAGGCTGGTTGGGTCAAGGAACGTACTGTGTATTCTACCTTTCTAGGTAAAGTTCCAGGCACAGAGAAGGGGCGGAATCAAGCGTCCCTGTTCTCCCTTTCCCCTGTTCCGCACGCAGCTGGGTGACTGTAGGCCCGAGTCCTGGAGCTTCTACGCTGCAAATGTTTCTTCTTACGAGCGCCCCCCTGCGAGTTCCCCGGGGCTGGGGAAGACACGGGCTCGGGGGGAGTCCCAGAGGGGCGGCTTGGGAGGGAAGAAAGGGTACACTGTTCTCGGGCGCCCTGAGCAGCCCCTGACGTATGCCCTGACAGCTCCAGGGCCCGCGCGGCGCGCGCGGCCACGGCGATCCTTGGGCAGCCTGCCTTGTCCTGAAGTGGCACATGCCCTGGCAGGGGTCGTCGTGGCACCGTGAATATCCCTTTCATACGGAGGAGAGCGCGTCCTCTGCAGGAGCATTCGGGAGAGGGGCCTCCCCCGTGCCCAAACTGGGCTCAGAAAGACGGGCGAGGGCCGCCTGGGACCAGCCGGTGGACGAGCGGGCCCTGGGGCTGGGCGAGCTGGCTCGGGGCGGAGCTAAAGGGCTCGGGGGGCGGAGCGAGGGGCCGGGGCGGGGCTAACGAGCTCGAGGCCGGGCCGAGTGGGCCTAGGGCGGGGCTAACAGGCTCGGGGGCGGAGCGAGCGGGCCCGGCCAGGCCTGGCCGCGCGGGGCGTGGGGCGCGGGGCGCGGAGCGCGGGGAGCGGGCCGGGGTGGATGGGGGGACCCAGAACCCGGATGGCCAGCCCGGGAACACAGTCAGCTAACTCCGGCCCAGCAAGCTGCGAAGGGGGACGCGGGCCTAAGGATGCACCGCCATCTGGCCTCGGCCTGCCTTGCGCTTGGCCTTGAGCTTTTTGTTACGTGGCTTTATCAATTCCTTCCCCTGCAGCAGGCCGAGCGCAGCCCTCGCCCTTTTCTAAAGCAAAACAGCCTCCCTCGTGCCTCCAGCTCAGCTCCGCCTTTGGCTCCGACCGGCTTCGGGTTGTGGGGAAGGCTGGGAGGAATCTCGCTGCCTTTCCCCCTCCCGGGCGGAGGTGCTGGCGGGTGGGTGGAGCCCCGTCAGGGCTATTTCGGTTCCTTCTTCGCAGAGCAGCCTGTGGTTTCCTGCTCCCTGTCCCCTAGGCTTCCCTTGTGCTATCAGTAATAATAGCTACCACTTTCTGATTGGCCTTCTATCAAGCAGGCACTTAACGTAGGTACTTTTCCCCTGATATTTCAGGGCCACTGTGCATCAGTAACTCCCAATTTACAGCTGAGAAGACTTGAAGTTCAGAGAAGGGAACTAACTGGCTGAATGTCTCTGCTAGGAAGTGGTCCCCCCTGGGGTTTAAAGTCCTGGGTTGGCTGCCTCGAACTGAGCACTCTAATCCTGCCCTGCTCTCCCGGTCTGGCCTGGGCGAGGACTTGGTTGTAAGAATGCGGTGGTCAGCTAAATTCTACCCTAAAGCCACATTGCTTTCTGTGAAAGAAGGAAACCCAGTAAATGGGAAGATCTAATTGGCTTTATGAAACGATTCATGAATGGGATAGCCTCCCATCCATCATGGACTAGGGAAGATTTTCATAGAAACTGGGTGAGGACAAGAACGTTAAAGAAAGGATTTTCTCAGATTATCTTCTGTTGGGGAAGGGGGAGGAGTGTCTTATCAGGCAGATTGCCTCATGTTTCTTGTGGGAGGGAGTTATGGAAAGGGTGCATGTGACAAAGTACCTCCTCAGTACTGACCAGAAAATTCCAGATCGACAGATTAAGATTACATTCCTGGAGACGGCTGAAACTGCAGTTAGGTCAGGTATGAAATCCAGGTTCAGTTGTCATGGGCATTATTAGCACAAGTGACTCCATGTTGGGCCTGTGGTTTTTCTCTGGAACACTCCAAAGACTTTTGGGGGGAAATAACAGAGCTCTGGGGCGATATTAGCCAAGATGTCCCCTAGAACCTATGCCTTTAGCCCAGGGAGCTATTCAAAGCTGGGTGTTCTGTTTGTCCAATGCCTCACCAATCGGAACTCGCTTGCAAATCAGTCGTAAATATGATCAATCTAAAGAAGGGGCAAGAAAGGCACAGGGAGCAACTGTGTTCTCAGATCCTCGGCATGCTTAAGAAAGACAACCATCTCCCAGGTCCCATCCTACTTGGGCCCAAAGAATAGACACATCCCGTGTCCCCAGAACAACCCCTTCTTGGTGAGAAGGTAGGAATGTTTGAGAGGGTATGAGTCAGAGGTGCCCAACTTTTTGGCTTCCCTGGGCCACATTGGAAGAAGAATTGTCTTGAACCACACATAAAATACACTAACACTAATGATAGCCAATGAGCTAAGAAGGAAAAAAAAGTCGCAAAAAAATCTCATAATGTTGTAAGAAAGTTTACAAATTTGTGTTGGGCTGCATTCAAAGCCTTGCTGGACTGCAGGTGTAAGCAGGAGCTTTGAAACGCAGAGAGCCTTATACACAACGGGGTTTTCGTTTTGATGCGATGTCAGAAAGACAATGGCTGGTTTTTATTGTTTCAACACAGCACAAGCAGTTTGTCAAACAGTTCATGACCATAATTACGTAAGAGAAAAAAAAACCTGAAAGGCCCCTGGAGGACCCATACCTAAAGACATAGGATAGGCAACAATTTATGAAGGTCACTTCTTTTTTTTTAAATATATTTATTTATTTATTTATTTATTTTTGACAGAGAGAGGAGAGAGAGAGAGAGAGATACAAAGAGAGAACTGAACTGGGGGAGCTCCCAGTTCAGCATATGGTTCCGCACGGGCTGGGGCCGGGATTCGATCCTCAGTCCCCGGCGCTGCAAAGTGAGCGCTTAACCCACTGAGCCATCCTGGCTTCCCCGAAGGTCACTTCTTAACCCCCATCCCCAACCTACACCCCTCCATTCATCTGGTACTGAAGTGGGAGGAGCTTGTGAGTTGGAGGAGGAGGTGAGGACTCATTCTCCTTTTGCATGTGAATAAACACAGTGCAAACTGCACATTTAAAAATAAAAGGTCTTCAAAGTTACTGTTAAAAGGGGAAGAGGAATAGAAGTGACCAGGCCCCTGGGAAGAGTTCGTGATGGTTGAGCACTGGAGGTCCTGAAGCCTTTGGCAGGGACGGCTCAGCAGCCAGCAGGGTGGTTTCCCCAGGGTGCAGGCTGTTAGGAGAGCTGAGCTTGAATGTCCCTGGGGCCAGAAGCCCTGCTATTTACCTTTTCTTTTTTACTGCTTTAGTTTTCACCCTTGTAAGATAAGGAATTTGGATATGATGGCTCCTAGACTGGCACCCAAGTTGGGAAAGTCCTGACTCTGCAAGGCCCAGATATTGTCATTACATGATGCTCACCTCCTCCATCTCAATAATGTGTTAATCATCTGACGACTCAGCCCTCCTGCTCTGTGAGCTCATCGTTGCCAGTTCCAAGTGCACTTGGCTGCCGGAGAGCAAACATTCCGTGTGTGTGAACTGGGGATCCATATCGCTGGGACCCTAGGGCTGGCAAACCTGAGGCATGTGGATTGAATTTGAAACGGCCCTACATGCTGTGCAACCTCCAGCACAATCCTGGGGGCCTGGGCCTGGGGCGTTGCTTCTGAATCGGCTTTCATGCAGCCTCGTTCTTAAAGCCTCAGGCTTCGAGGAGCTGCCCACAGGGTCCTAGAAATCGTAGGCCTACCTGTGATACTCAGTGACCACGTCCACACCCACCTCCGGTCACACGTGGACCATCAGCAGCAGGGTCTGTTAAGCTGAGAGGTTCCACGTGATGTGATCCACAGTTGGAGCTAAAAGCATCCATCCTCAGGGGGCACTGGCCAGGGACATTTATAAAGGGTGTCCCAAAATTCACGAAAGAAGTAACTTTGATAGAAAACACAGGTTTATAATTAAAAATTGTAAATGTTCATTGCTCAACAATGAAAATGCGTTGTTCTTTCGTGTAGCTCTCCATTTTTAATAACCCTGAACTGTCAGCTGTCACACTGTCTTTTTCTTTCATTGGCAACACTTTACCGCACAAATGACGCAAAATTCAAATCTTGTGTGAATTTTGAGACACACTTTATATAGATCACATGACTCAATATAGCTGTGGCAAATGGTCATGATGTCTCCAGACGTAGTTTCCAGAAGACATCAGTAGCCCCTTGTCGGTACCTCGAACCTTCAGATCCATAGATGAAGCCATAGGTTAGTTAATTCTCATACAATGTTCCAAGGGCCATCGTTGAGGTATACCAAAGATGCAGAAACACATGAACAATTCCTTTCGAATAAGGACGTACAGAAAATTGCTGAGTCCTATCCCAGTTATAAGGATGTCTGTGATTAGGGCTATGTATGAGAAAGGATATACACAGATACAGGAGACTCACTCTCAGTTAACCGGCACCCATGGGGATCGGTAGATGCCGGATTAATGTGAGTAGACTCTCTGTTAACCGGAACGCAAGCAACTGGCTCTCTCAAGCAACCGGCAAATTTTTTTACTGCATATGGAAACCAAGTCTACAATATATGGACCAAACCCTTGCTTGTTTTTTCACTAGTCTCTTCTACATAAAGAGTTTTATACTGTGATGTGCCTATTGCTTTTTTTTTTGACCCAATAATAGGAATTGGGAATCTCTTCATGTCAGAATATGTAGCTCCGCTTCATTCTTTTAACTATTACACAATCTTACATAATATGGATATACAGTAGATTATTTCCATATCCCCACATTGTATATCTAGTTATTATAGATCTAGCTATTGTGTTATCTAATGTGTACTGGGTGTGGGAGGAAGTATAGGTGACCAAGCAACATAGAGCATGGTTCCCCAAGAAGCTTGTAACTTCCTGGGAAAATTGGGGGGGCTTAGGTGAAATAATCAAAGACCCGTACAAGAAGGTATGTCACAAAATTTTTTAACGAAGTGTCTGTGCCAGTCATTTAATAGGAAATAACAACACATCATATATAACAACGGGGCTGAGGGCCTGCCTTCCGGGAGCTGTGGCTGGGACAGAGAAAAAAAAAAAATGTGCCCATGAGTTCTTCCAGCCTCTTGAAAAATTCCCCAAGACAAGAAGGACAGGTCTACCCTCCCCTAACAAGCTGCAACACAGCGGCAGGGCTGTCTCAGCTGCAGGCGGGTGCAGCAGGCCGGGGTGTCTCCTGCACCTTGCTTGAGGGGCCTGTGGCAGATCTTTCCTTCCTAGCAGTGCAGGGAACTGTCACCTCCGTCTTCTGATGGAGGCTCACGCTGTTCTCCTAGCATCCCAAGGGGCACAGACCCCTCAAGGAGCCCGGAGAGAACCACCTTTCCCGAGCTCCTCAGACCTTGGTTTGGCCCTGCCTCCTGGGGAAGGATTCACGGGGTTGTGAGAGTGGTTGCCCCACCAGGGCCATGCTGGGGACATTCTGTGCTCAGGTATTCATATGCTATTGCCAAGGCTCTATTCCGCTCCACCCTGAAGCGTCACTCCTCAGTCAGAATCACCTGGTTGCCACAGAGACGTAAGGTGTGTCAAAACCCACACTTGACATGCTTTCTGCGCGGCCCTACCAGCAGCCTTTTCATAGCTGAGTGGGCACAAACCTTTTGTCCCCAGCTCTTTGACCACTTACACTGCTATCGATACACCCTTTCTCTACAGGCAGATGGGGTAGTCCATACATAAACCACCCCACTTACTATGCATTTGTAGCTCTGTACGAAGTGAGAGGCTGGGGCTCTGATCTGTGTGAAGTGAGAGGCTGGGGCTCTAATTTTAGGGAGGGAAGGTTATAAGAAAAGTGAGATCTGGTTCTGCCCTTGAGGGCTTCAAACCCTGATACACCCCAGAACACAACGCAGCAGGTTCTGAAGTGGTGGAGGCAGGTGGCATAGGTAACATGCCTCACCCGAATCACCTCCCAAATACCGCAGTTTTTGGTGTATGAGACGCCCCTCCTATCCTAACCCAACCTTAAGAAATCAATACACAGCTTACTCCCGTGTCTCAGACGACCCCCAATTTTTGGTCTAATGGTTTTAGACAAGTATTTATTTTTAAAAAAAAAGATTTATTTTATTGTTTTTGACAGAGACAGAGAGAAACAGAAGCAGAGAGAGAGAGAGAAGGGGGAGGGCCCAGAGCCGTCTCCATAGTTGCACATCATCGGTTTTCGACATGGTTTCGTTCCACACAGGTGGATGTGGGGCCACTGGGCTGGGAACTGAACTGGGGACCTCCCACATGGGCGTCGAGAGCCTTCCTGGCCGGTTACCAGCTGTGCTGCAGTTCAGCATATGGGTTTGCACGGGTCAGAGCTGGGAATGGAACCCCAGACCTGGTGATTTCGAGATAAACATTCAGTCGCTGAGCTATCCTGGCCTCCCTCCAACTTTTGACTATTGTGGATACTGGTTACAGCATCTGTTTGAGTTCCTGCTTTCAGTTCTTTGGGGTATATACATAGGTGTGGAATTGCTGGATGGAAAGGTAACTCTACATCTAACTTTCTGAGGAACCCCCATACCGCTTTGTTGTTTCTCACAGCAGCTGTGTCACTTTTACATTCTCACCAGCTCCCAGTTGTAACGAGGCGTCCAATCTCTTCACATCCTTGCCAATACCTTTTCTTTTTTTGTAATAGTCATCCTAATGGGCAAGAGGTGCTATCTCATTGTGGTTTTCATTTGCATTTCCTAACAACTAATAATGTTGAATAGCTTTTTATGTGCTTATAGTCCATATGTATATCTTTTTTTTTGAAGAGCTGTCTATTCCGGTTGTTTGTCCATTTTTAAATTGGGTTCTTTGTTTTTTTGTTGTTTTCCATTAAGTGATAGGAGTAATGTTGGTGTCATGACTATTAGTCCCTTATGAGACACATGATTGGCAAATATTTTCTTCCATTCTGTGGGCTGTCTTTTCACTCGCTCCTTTTTTTTTACTTTTTTAAAAAGATTTATTTTATTGTTTTTGGTAGAGACAGAGACAGAGAGAAGGGGGAGGGCCCAGAGCCATCTCCATAGTTGTGCGTCATCAGTTTTCAACATGGTTTTGTTCCACACAGGTGGGCGGGGGCCGTGCAGGGCAGGAACTGGGCTGGGGGCCTCCCGCATGGGAGACACGCCCTCTTGAGCCAAGGGCCAAATTGGGGGGCAAGAACCAAACTGGGGGCCTCCCTCATGGCAAGCACACCCTAGTTCAGCATATGGGTCTTCACAGGCCCTGGCTGGGATTCGATCCTGGGTCCCCGGGGCTGCAAAGTGAGCGCTTAACCGGCTGAGCCATCCCGGCTTCCCCTCACTCTCTTGATAGGACTCTTTGGGGCACAAAGCTTTTTTCCTGTGTCTGTGCTTTGAGTCTCATATTCTAGGAATTGTTGCCAAATCCAATGTCATGAAGACTTTCCCTTATGCTTTCTTCTAAGAGTGCTATAGTTTTCACTCTTGCGTTTTGGTATTTAGTTCATTCTGAGTTAATTTCTGTGTACGGCGTTAGCTAAAGGTCCAGTTTAAGTCTATTGTGTGGGGGACCATCCAAACTTTTTCAGCACCATTCATTGAAAAAATGACCCTCTTCCTCCATTGAAGGCTCTGGGTCACGCTGGTCAAAAATCGATTCTTCCTGGCTTGTTTTCCCTGGGTTCTGTGTCTGTCTGCTGTATTCTATTTGAAGTCTATGGTTTCCTCCAAACTCGTTCTCATCTTGTGCCCACCCCCTGGCAGGGGAATGAGGAGGGAACGTCCTAAGGGCAAAGCAACTTGGCATTCTGAGGAAAACAGAAATAGTTGGCAAAGTCTCCCAAGGTGGGGCCTGTTGAGGATTGTTCAAGAGGAAGAGTACATTCAGATTCGGGGTTGAGGGTGCAGAATGCTGGCATTCAAACGCGAAGGCAAGAATGAGGAAGCGACTGGGGACGGGAGAAGGCCGGCCTGACTAGATCTGAGGGTGGGTGTGGGAGAACCCGAGTGGAAATGCGGGGTGGGGCTAAATCACGGAGGATTTTTAAATAACTCAGCAAAGGCATGTGCAGTTGATTTGGTAGACAGTCAGACACCCTGGAAAGCTCTTAAATGACATGACTAATTTTTTATAAATGGAGGAACGGGGCACTGGTTTGAGTAGGTTGGTGCAGGAGGGGACTCGGGATAGATTATTATTGAAGAGGCATTGCCTCAGCGATCCCGTTTTCACAGGATGTCCATGGAATGAAAAGCCGTAGCTTTGCCCCAAGCCCAGCACCAGACTGAGGTGTCTGTCAGAACCCTTCTTACTGAAGTCTCCGTTAGACAACGCTTGGGACCTCGGGAAGACCCTGTGAGATCGTGCCCAGGGTCAACCCGGCCCACTAACCTTCCACGTTCACGGCATAGAATGCCCACTTGTGGCTCCCGTGTGCTTTGGCGATCTCCCCAGACCGCCTCACTGGGGCACCCTGCTCCCCAAACTTCCCAGCGGCAGGCTATCACTTTAGGTTCCTCACTGCTGCCGAAGCTGTGAGTAGATCCGCTGGAATCTGTCCATGTGGACAAGGAGCATGAAAACTGGGGGACATGGCAGCTGGCCTCAGAGCCCTCTCCCAACTTCTCCCCACCTCGGGGTCTAGGATTTTGTCTTCATTCAACACTGGCACGCCGTAGCTGGATGTTACAGGTGACGCGCTCAGGGGGTCCCGGAGGCCCGGACCTGGACAAGTACGCTGAGCCTTGCCGGCTGGCATTTGGTGGGAGGGGTGGGGGTGTCACAGGAGAAGAGAGGGGCAGCCAGGGTCCATGGGCGAGACTCGGGGGGGGGGGGAGGTGCGGGGAGTACTCCAGAGAGCACTGCTGCACCGTGGCCTGCAAGGAGCCGTTGGGTCGATCTCCCCTGTGGTCAGAGGCTGGCTGCGTTTACCACCCTCCCTTCCCAGCCTGAACACTCCCAACGCTGGAATTTCTGCCGATGGCTACTGTGTTTGGTTTCCAACCAGGACAAACAAAGAAAAGAGGTTTGTTTTCCTGTCTACTTTGGCTGATCGGAATCTCCCACTCTATTTATTGGTCAGGCCTCAGACACTCCAGGGCTGGTTAGGGCTTTGTAAACTCTGAGGGCGTGGGCTCCTCGCTCTCCTGAATCCTTTCCCCTGTCCTGAGCCTGAATGCAAAGTGTTCCTCCCCTAACCCCCTCATCCCCTCAACCTATGGTTAATTCATGCCAGCTAATATGCCACCCACAATTGCTATTTCAGCTGAACTTGAGCATCTTTACCCAATGTTTTGGGCTTCCTCACAATCTGGTTATCTTCTCTGCCTGCCTTTCTGGTATAATTTTGAAGTGGTAAAATAATAATAATAATATTGATAATGATCTCTAATTTTAAAGGGCATAGCGGAAGCTTAGCCCTCTAAGAGGTGTTACAGAAGACTAGAGCTCCACCCTCTTCGTATCTAGGAGTTTCAGATAAAATTTCCTAGAGACCTTTGTGCTTCGCTGTTTTGTTTTTGTTGTTGTTGTTGTTGTTGTTGTTGTTGTTGTTTTAAGATTTATTTTTATTGTTTTTGACAGAGAGAGAGAGAGAGATACAGAGACAGAGACAGAAGGGGGAGGGCCCAGAACAGTCTCCATAGTTGCACATCATTGGTTTTTCCACATAGTTTCATTCCACAGGTGGGCGCGGGGCTGCACAGGGCAGGAACTGGGCCGGGGTCTCACCATGGTGAGAACCCAACTGGGGACACTCCCCAGTTCAGCATTTGGGTCCACACAGGCCGGGGCCGGGGCCGGGATTCGATCATCGGTCCCCAGGGCTGCAAAGCGAGTGATTAACCCACTGAGCCATCCCAGTTTCCCCTGTTGTTTTTTTTTACCCTCATTTCTCTTTAACTGAAAACTGGAGTGAGGAGCAAGAAAAGGGGTTATGAATCAGAATGATTAAGAACAACACACACAACACAAAGAGAGGGTTTGCCATGCCCTGTTTCTGACCCAGGGCTCGAGGGGTAGAGGCAACACCAGGTGAGTAAATTCACAGATGCCCATACATGTCCAGAACATTCTCCAGGGGGCATTACAGACCGTCCAGCGGGGGTGCAGGGGGCCGGCCTTCCATTTCGGTTTTCTTCCAGAATTTTCATCCAGAGAGTATCCTGTTGTGTGAACTACATACCCACTGCCCCCCCCCAAATTGCCAGGTGGCCGACGACAGCACTCCACTGCCTGGCACTGAGTTAGAAATAGAAAATGAGCTGGCAAGACCCTGGTGGCAAGCCTGTGACAGGGGCAGCGGCGGAGTGCGCCCCCGCGAACCTGTCTGCATTTTGCCTCTCCTTCCTCCCTGCAGATCCCCAGCACTTAAGCCCGGCCTCATGCAACAGCTGACGGCATTTGGAAGTGTTTTCTAAAGATTTATTTTTCCTGTTTTTGACAGAGAGAGACAGAGAGAAGGGGGAGGGCCCAGAGGTGTCCCCATAGTTGCACGTCATCAGTTTTCAATGTAGTTTCACTCCACAAGTGGGCGTGGGGGCCGTGCAGAGCAGGAACTGGGCTGGGGGCCCCCCCGCATGGGAAGCACATCCCCGCAAACTGGGGGCCTCCTACATGGGAAGCTTGCCTGGGTGAGAACTAAACTGGGGGCCACACTCCAGTTCAGCATAGGGGTCCCCACGGGCTGGGGCTGGGATTCGATCCTTGGACCCCAGGGCTGCAAGATGAGAATTCAACCCACTGAGCCATCCTGGCATCTCCTGAAATGTCTTCAAACACCCCCGTGATTCTCGCACCCATTTCAGAGGCAGCTCTTTGGGGCCGGAACATTAGGCATAAAGCTGAGCCTCTCCCCTCCCTCACTCACCTGGGTCAGTGGATCAGGCCCGGCTGCTGAGTGTGCATCTCTCAGAAGGGACCTAGCCCTGAGGTGCATGCACCCAGCCGTTGAATGAGGGACCCAGTGGGGTGAGAGGCTGTGCTCCTTGGGGATTCCCAGGGTGCAGGTTGTGTTCAGCAGCGGCTTTCCTGCTTAGAGAAAGCAGTGGCTCACTCTGGTTACAGTCATGACTAGGGAAGTCAGTTCCTCCCCAAAACTCTCTCTTCAGGTGTTTATCATTTTCTTTAAAGTGAAAATCATAAAACTGGCCTTGCAGGCAGGGGGTCCCCGTGAGGACAGGAAGTCAGGGAGGGCCCAGGGGACCTCGGAAGTCTCGTTTTCATGGCCTCGCAGTCAGTGACGTGTGGAGTAAGTTCAGGGCGTAAATTTCCCTGGAAGACAGGATTCCTGAGTTGGGTTCCGACTCTTCCCTTTATCGGATTAATGCTCCACCCATCGGGCGACGTTGCATAGTGGCGGGTGAGGCCCGACTGCGTGGGTTCCAATTCTGCATCCCTGGCGACCTGCTAGCTGTGTGAATGTGGGCGAGGTCCTGAATAAGGGTGTCTACCTCATGGGACTACTGGGAGGGTGAAATGAGTGAACACATACAAGGTCAGCTCAGCACGTGGGTTTGCACGGGCTGGGGCTGGGAATTGAACCCTGGACCTCACAATTGCGAGGCAAGCGCTCAACTGCTGAGCTATCTTGGCCTCTCTCTCAGCCTGCCCACCTTTGGGGCTCTATCTGCACCCTGAGCTGGGGTTCTCGGTAGCTCAGGTTCCCAGCGGCCTGAGCGCAGGACTTTGTCTTCACAGGGGGGTGATGCACATGCTCAGCGTCCTGTGAGAGACTAGGGGGAAGCCGCAGCTGGGAAGATCGAAGCCTGAAATCCCTGCCTCTTCCATTCAGCGCGGAAGCTCACATCCCTGTTGCAACCCACCGAGCAAGTAGGGACTCCAGGAAGGTTCTGCCCTTCCATGCTGTCTCTGAGGAAGCAAGGCTGCCAGTTCTGTGAATGTATAACCTCTCTGATGTCATGGTGGCTTAGAAATATGGACATAGAAATTCTGAGATACAATCTCTAGAGTAGAGATTATTATAGTACAAGGGCAGGCTGGTAAAAGAACGGAAAAAAGATATTTTGCTGAAATAAACAAAGAACTTGTTTCTTTTCAAAGCTGCGTAATTACCTTTCTACAAAATGACCACGGGATGCCGGATGGCCCAGCAGGTTGAGCATTAAGTGTGTCCGTCTTTCTCAGTCCTCCCAAAGCTCGTGGGTTATTCCACAAGCACAGCACACACATGGGATCTTACGGAGGGCTACATGTGAGACTGTCTCCCCACGGGCAAGCACACGGCACTGTGCCCGTTTCACGGTCTACTGATATGCAAGAGACAATCCTGTTCATTGGCAGAGGGGGGTTGTTGAGGTAGGAAGTGTGTAGGAGGTGAGGACTGAAGAGAACAGTAGGGGGCAGTCCCTAAGAGTCAGGGTATACTAGGGCTGTCCGGAAAGTATCCAGCCATGTGATAGGAAAACCAGGGGCATATATTGAAGAAGATACAAGAAATATTGGGAGGCCGGGATAGCTCAATATGTTGAGTGCTTGCCTAGCGACCACAAGGTCTGTGGTTCGATTCCTGGCCCTGGCCCATGCAAACCCACATGCTGAACTGTGGTGCAACTGGTAACCACCGGGATGGTGGCGAAGGTTCTCGCCTCCCATGCGGGAGGCCCCTGGTTCAGTTCCCGCCTCGCACAGCCCCACATCCACCTGTGGGAATGGAATCATGTCACAACTAATGATGTACAACTATGGGGACGGCTCTGGGCCCTCCCCACTTATCTATATCTATCCATGTATTTATTTATCTAGCTATTTATCTTTCATCTATCTATCTATCATCGATTAATCTCCATTAATCTTCTCTCAAAAAAAACAATTTAGAAAATCCCCAGCGGTTCACCCTCCACCAGAAATGCTGTGTCTCTGCTTGCAGTGCCACCCCTGGCTACGTCCTGGGTCCCTTAACCTGAGCAAGGTAGTGGTGGTACAGCCTGGAACGTGCGAAGAGGACACGGGAGGAAGACAACAGGGAAGAACATGGGGTGCTCAGAACACAGCGTCCCCTCCAGAGGCTTCCATGAGGGGAGCTGCTCATGGGGGGAGTGTCCTGGGCAGTGCATACTTCACCCCACCTCTCTTCCGGGGCTTGTAATTAAGGGGTGTCTGTGGCTCTCGAACGCCCTGGGATGGAAGGACCAGTCTGGCTCCCGTGCCTTTACTCGTGGCTTCCCGGGGTCCCCAAGGAGACTGTTGTGTGCAGAGGCGGTCACACACCCCCACCAGGCTCCTGGGGTGCCCTTACCTCTCGGCCCCTGGCCCCAGTGTGGGCGTGCTTTCTGCTCTTTGCTCGTTGCCCAGGATGTTCTGATTTCCTCACCTCAGCTCTCTTTGTTTAGCCACAGAGGTTGGGCAACTATAGACCGGGGGGCAGTAGGGCCAGGGACCCCTCCCTAGGAAAGGGCTTCTCCACCACAAGTGATCTGAATTTACCCTGAAGCCCTGGCCTGCACCCAGCATGCCTGTCACGCCTTCTCTGGGCATGACCGTTCCGTGTTGTCATGACCAGTGCTCCATGTGCGCACCCAACCCCCACACACAGGCAGAGTGCAGGCTCCGGGGTCACTGCCCTGAGCGCGGCTCCAGGACCTTCCACCTGCTAGCTGCGTGACCTTGACCTTTCCTTCCCTCCTTCCCAATCGGTCCTCTCTTCCAGGGATGTGCGGGTTAAACAAGCTCGTTTGTTTGAAGCGTGTGGCCTTTGATAGGGGTGATCCAGTGGTTTTCTTTTCTAAGAAATGTCCACGGGAGCCCTGTCATCACCCTGTGGATTGAGATCAGCAGGTCTTCCTTGGAAAGCCAAATCAAAGACCCATTCCTGCCTCAGAAGAGTGGCACTTTCTAGCTGGGCCCAAAAGAGGGGCCTGGAGTTCACCTGACTTACGTCTCCAGACAGGACGTGCCATGGGTGGAAGCTCTTGCCTCGTCTAAAGGAGCACCTCAGTTTCCTTTGCCCAATCGAAGGGTGACGATGTGATGTAATGTTTTGTTTTAAGATTTATTTTATTGTTTTGACAGAGAGAGGAGGGGGAGGGCCCAGAGCAGTCTCCACAGTTGTACGTCATTAGTTTGTGACATGGTTTCATTCCATACGGGTGGGCGGGGGCCGTGCAGGGCAGGAACTGAGCTGGGGGCCTTCCGCATGGGAAGCTCACCCCAGTTCAGCATATGGGTCCACACGGGCCGGGGCCGGTATTCGCTCCTCGGTCCTCAGGTCTGCAAAGCGAGCACTTAACCTGCTGAGCCCTCCTGGCTTCCCCTGATATGGTGTAACTTGGTCACCATTTGGGTCTTTTCCTTTCTAGAGAGGAGAATTCCACTCTGCCCCCATCTAGCAGGGAGCCCGAGTCCCCAGTGGGGCATGACTCCCATGAAGCAGCCCTGGGGCATGCAGGACAGAGTGCAGCCCAACCCTCCCCCGCCCACTGTGGACTTTCATTGCTGCTATTTCCACGTGGGAGGAAACCCATCGCGAGAGGGTTCTCTTATCCTACCCAGAGCGGTGGCCCGAGAAAAACGGGTGCAAGGCACTGAACAAAGTGAGCTTCCTCCTCTTTCCCGAGGCCTTGACTGACCTCCCGCTCCACTCTCTCCCCACCACCGCACCACAAAAAATGATCAGAAGAAAGAACAAAGCAGGATGGAGCGGGCTCAGCCCCCTCTTCCCTTAGGCCCTCCTCCACTTTCTCCTGCTCTTGCTTAAGTGAAGGAATAGAGCCAGCCCTACAGTGTCCCCTTCCGAACCACCAACCAGCTCTTGGCCCCCAAACTCCAGAACCAAGTGCACACATCATGTGCATAGGATGCGTAGATTACCGACTTTACATGTCATTTGCATCCAGCGCATCTATTGCTGAGTTTCCATCTCGTTTGCATAGGATGCATAGATTACTGAGATTCCTTCAGAGGCTCACACAGGGTTCTCTCATGGTAAAGTAAGCATCCTTAACAGCTATGTATGGAGGTGCTCCTGGCTTCTAGGTCCCTGTGGGTTCAATTTGGAGCCGGGGTGTCAAACTCAATGAAAACACGGGCCATTTGGTGCAACAGGCATGATTCACGCAGGCCACATCACATGTACAAACGTCACCGGAACTGAGCACATTTATACACGCCCACAGGCCCCCAGGAAAGGCACTGGGCCACGTGGATACTCGTCTTCAGTCGTTAAAGGGTTAACAAGGGAATTGTAAGTACGGTATTGCCTCGATCTCCCCTAAGCGCTATTTTCTTCATCACCAATTTTTCTATTTTTATTTTATTTCAGAGCATCGTGGGCCACAAAAAATTACCTCGGGGGCCGCATGCTGTTTGCGGGCCGCCAGTTTGACACCCCTGCTCTAGAGCATAGGACATTCAGTTTTGTCTTTATTATTCTGGTTGGGTAACTTAGGCATAATGTTCCATTTGTCTGGTCAGCAAAATGGGAATAGGGACCCCTGTCTTCTTCATGGGGTTGTCCTGAGGATTACGAAGTGAGGGAGTAGATGTAAAGAACACGTGATATTTTCAGATATTATTAGTGTTACTGAAACCACTCAGGGAACCATAGTCTTCTGGTGGTTGGAAAAGGATAAAGCATTTTGGGATTCAGCGTCCACAGGCACAGAAGCGCAGAGGCCTGTTCCCTCCGGCAGCCTCCAAGCTGAGAAACTCCGAGCTGGACAGTGCCCAGGTCAGCGTGGCTAAAAGACCCGTGGGCTGGCAGGGCAGGGCTGGGAAGGCAGGGCTGTTTAAAACTCTAGAATATTCGTGTAAGAAGGAACTTAGTGGCGAAGAGCCCGAGGTTCAAAGAGCTGCGTGTCTTGCTCGAGACGCTCAGCGTCTAGGTTGGCCGCGTGGAGGTTGGTGGCAGGGCACTGTGGCTGGAGGACCTGCTGGCTGACAACGTCTGTGTGCGGGGCTGTGGAGAGACGGTGGTGTTGGGTCAGGAGCTGAATTGCCCTGCAGCCCAGACATTCCGGCTCAGTCTGAAGAGATAACGAGGCCCTCTGGCTCCCAGGGCAGCCAAAGGCAAACACATGTGGTTAACAAGAGCCCTGAAGAAAGTGACAAGAGTGTGGAAAAACACTGCCCACGTCTTCTTCTCTGGGTCTAGCCTTTAACCCCCTGCCTGGACTCGGGTGGTTTTCAAAGGCTGAACCTCTAACGCCCAGAATGTTCGCTCAGAGAGCTCTGCTCCGGTGCAGGGAAACTGGACTCCCCTCTTCTGGGCAGAGCCCCTTGGGGGCCCCAGATGAGAGATGCTTAGAAAGGTCAGGCCCTGTTCTCACAAGGCAGCAAACACAATCCCAGTACATGCTAAACTCACGAGCCTTGTGGGAGTTGAGGAGGGAGCGGGCGGCCATCCCTGTCTTTGGAGGGAAGCCATAGGCAGAGAGAAGGGTCCTGAGGACGGTGGGAGGTGAGCTTCATTCTCAGGGGCATCGGATTTAGTCAGCAAGTGTGTATCAGCAGCATATGCGGTGTCCAGGCCTGAGCTGTCTACTTGGGGCGAGGGTGACAGAACACATTCGTTGCAAGGAGCATGGTGGGGACAGAGGACGTTCATGCAGGAGCCCTGAGACTCCACAGGCAGACGCCGCGTTGAAGGCCAAAGAGAAAATGCTCCAGAAGGAATGAGAAAAATGTGTGAACTCACAGAGTTCTGAAGGGCTTCTTGGAGCAGAGAAATCTTTACATAAGACAGTGGCCTCTCTGTTCCCAGGAGCGCAAGCGCCCCAGTTGCTTGAGATTTTGCCAATTGCGTGAGTTCTGGTTATTGGAGAGGCTCGTTACTCGTATTCAGCATCCGCCAACCCCCACGGGTGCCGGTTAACAGCAAGTCTACCGGATAAGCCTATCTGTCAGTGGGTGCCTTGTGGAGGGAATGTTTTAGGATGGAGAACAGCTCCTAACACACCCTTTCCTGCCTCCGTTCCTCACTGGCAAGCTGAGAGTAGGCTTAGACGGACTCCTTGCATCACGGGGTAGCAAAATGATTTGGTCCTAAGGAGAACTTGAGAACCCCGGACCCCACGCCAGCCTCGTCACAATTGCCATCGCTGTGTCTGACTCGAGATTTGGCTTTAACTCCCATCCCTGAGGCCTTTAGGAGCCTTGTGCCGTGGCCATTCACACCTCTAGACTCCAGTGTCCTCATCTGGGAAACGGAGCCAGTGATGATGATCCCTGACACACTGGGTTGTGGAAAGGACCGCGTGAGGCAGGGCCGACCCCACTGCGGACCCCGTGGAAACCGTGGCAGCCGCTGGTGTGGTGTTGCACTCTGGAGTGTTGCCAAGGCCCGGTGTTGCGGTTGACCCTCTTGTCTGATTGTTTCCTGGATCTGGAAACCCCTCCGGTGCCCTTCGGAGACCTCTCAGTGAGAAGAGAGTGGGAAGTGTGGGTGCCAGGGAGGCAGAAGAGGCAGTCCCAGGGCCAACGGCAGTGGGGACACCCCGAGAGCTGCTTGGGCACCCTGCAAAGAGCCCGGGAGATAAGCAGGAAGCCCGAGCTCCGGAAATGGGCCCTGCCCTACCTCACCAGGAGCCTCGTGGCTCTGTACCCCCTTTCCTCATCTCTAACGCCAAGGGCTTAAGTTAGACCTGTGGGTCCCACTGGGGGGGACGAAAAGAGGGTCCTGGGTTATGGCTTGGGGACTTCAAGCCCAGATGTCAGCCAGACACTGCCTACAAACCAAGTGAGTGACCCATTGTGCACGTGGGTGCCGAGTTAGTCTGCAAACGCACAGCGTGGCTGCGTCCTGTTCCTAATGCGTCTGGAAGGATGATGGAATGCGCTGGAACCTTCCAGCATCATGCAATTGCTCTTTCTTGTTTGGCAGACACCGAACGCATAGTTGCAGCTCCTTAGAGGAATCCAGGGGTGTTTTGAAAGTCCTAAAGAGGTACAGGCTTGAAAAGTTTGGCTCCTACTGGGTCAGAAAGGACACCCTTAACCTTTCCTGGGCCGGGTCTCCTTATTCCACTCAGCCGGACAGACAGACACCCCCGCCCCTCTAGCCTAACCTCCCTGAACAAATAGAAGCTACTAGAATAAGTTCTCCTGTTGCAGTGAAGATGATATTGAAGGAAGAGCAGTGTTATTGAAGGGGAGAAACAACCTTGGTCAGAAAATCTGGGCAATCCTTAGGTTTCTGTCCATTTGGAGGTCTTTTTTTTTTTTTTAAGTGATCTGTCACTTCCCTGTATTGGTCATTGTTTTCCACTGCACACGTGTTTGCCACACATGGGAAGTGGGAGGGGCTGGAATGTCCTCCAAATTCCCCAGACACCCAGCTCCCACTTTTATCCTCCAGAAAACATGCACTCTTTTGTTTCACTTTTTAGTAGGTCACAGGCCCTGTAGGAACCTGATCAAGGTGATGGATCCTTGTTCCAGAAGAAATGCGGCCACACACACCCACACACACCTGTACAATCCTACACACGATCCCAGCGGGCCCGTCACCTTTTGAATTCACCATGGACATCCCTGGAGAGTCATGGGTCCCAGCTTAGGAAATCCTGGCCTTGCATGGGTTGTTTTCCATCTGTTTAAATATACCTTCCATTAGTTTTCCATTGATCTGAGCTCTAAAATGTCCCACAGCACTCTGTTTTTTTTAAATTTATTTTATTGTTTTGACAGAGACAGAGAGAGACAGGGAGAAGCGGGAGGGCCCAGAGCTGTCTCCATAGTTGTACATCATCAGTTTTCAACACGGTTTCGTTCCACATGGGTGGGCGGGGGCCTCCCGCATGAGATGCATCCCCAGTTCAGCACATGGGTCTACACGGGCTGGGGCCAGGACTTGATCCTCAGATCCTGGGGCTGCAAGACGAGCGCTCACCCTGCTGAGCCATCCCAGGTCCCTGCAACAGAACTCTTAATGAAATCTCTCAGTCAGTGTCCCTTCTCCCAGCTGTGATCACAGGCTTCTTAGGTTTTGGAAGACTGGGCGAGAAAACGGCTGTGCGCTTGAAGGGGGAGAACCCGCAAAGCTGAGCACCTGAAAGCTCGGTTCCCCGGGCACCAGGTGGGAACTGAACGGAACCGAGAAAGGGGCTTAGGAGCCAAGTCTCCCAGAGAGGGAAGAGTCCCCCCTGATGGGGCTGTGTTCAGAAGTTTCCCTCCAGGAGCTGTGGGCCTGCAGACCTGGCGCTCTTGAGATGCAAAGCTGCTCAGATCTCTGGGCGGGGTCCCCCGGCCCCCTCCCACCCACGGGGGCAGCTCCATGTCCTGCGTGAAGACACCTTTTCCAAGGGCTCGGGCAGCCTGCTCTGTCCTGTGAGACCCCGAATGAGAGCGCCTAAGTCAGGGGACGTTATCCCACCCACACAAAACATCACTCTGAGTCTAGAAGCCCAGGGCCCCTAGACCGGCGTGAGCCCAAGAGCGTCTGTCCTTATATCATTTGTATCCGACAGGTGCTCTGGGACACATGAGAGGTCAGCGGGTCTGGAGGGGCTCAGGGAAAACCCAACGGCTGCCTGCAAGGGTCCCGGCCCCCAGGCTCAGCCAGGGGGCCACGGTCTATACCAGGCCAGGGAGGGGAAGTCCCCAAATGCCCGGATGTTGGGCAACATTTCAAAGAATGAAATTCATTGCTATTGCAGCCTTTCCTCTGCCCCCACCCTGAACTCTGTGTTCCATCCTTTTCCTCTGCATTGTCCTTTGCAAATCTTTTATTGTTCTCTATAACTGTGTCCTACGGGGTTCAGTTCTGTCTCTGCTTTCCAGGGCTCTAACGTACCGCTGTCTACATATCATTTTTATTTTTTTAAGGTTTATTGTATTGTTTGAGAGAAGGTGAGAGAGAAGCGGGAGGGCCCCGAGCCGTCTCCATAGTTGCACATCATTAGTTCTGACGTGGTTTCATTCCACGCAGGTGGATGTGGGGCCATGGGGGGTGGGGACCAAACTGGGGACCTGCCCACCTGTTTTGAACGAAACCGTGTTGAAACTGATGACGCACAACTATGGAGACAGCTCTGGGCCCTCCCCCTTCTCTCTCTGTCTCTCTGTCTCTGTCAAAACCAATAAAATAAATCTTGAAAAAGAAAAAGAAATTAACCTAAAGCATCTAAGACCAAAAGGGGGCTTTTATTAGGAGGTGTCAGGGTCTCCCCTAGGAGCCAGGTGCAGAGTGATCACAAGGTCGGAGAAAAGCCTGAAACTCGAGCGTAGGAACCCAGGCTGCTTCTGTCGCTCTGCCCCTCCAGGGACTGCTGACCTCTCGTTTCCGCTCCCTCCTGCGCTTGGTGGTTCAGGTCATCAGCAGAGGCTGGGTACCAGCAGTGAATCTTGTTCGCAGATTCAGAGGAGGGACAATCTGATTGGTTGGCCCTGCTTGGATGGGATGTCCACCCCTAGTCCTCTCAGCCATGGTCAGTTCAGGCAGGCATTTGTAGACTGATGATACAGTCTCTGTGGGCTACCCTCCAAGGGGAGCAGAGAATGGGCGGTTGTAACTACCCTGACACTGCACAAGGGGCTGTGTTCATTCGGATGCAAGTTTGGCTGCTATAGCAAGACCCAAAATAACCAAGACTTAGACGAGATGGAAGTTTGTTTCTCTCCTATGAGTAGCAGTCTGAGTGCAAACAGTGCAGGGATGATACGGTTGCCTCTCAGTGCAACTAGAAGGGCCCAGACTCCTTCCAGTTCATTGCTCTGCACTTAGGATAGTTGACTTATGCACGTGGTCGAAGAAGGCTCACCGTAATGTCCACATTCAAACCAAGGAGAGAGGGCATTGGGTGTGCATTCCTTTTAAGGGCATGATCCTTCTTGCTGACTTCTTAGTCACCAGAACTTGGTCTTGCGGACACTCTGCAGGAGACAGTGGGAAAGGTTGCCTTTAGCTAGGTGGTCGTGCACCCAGGCAGGTAGATGTTGGAAGATGACCACCCGCAATGAGCCATGGTTGGCCTGAGTTCCTGGAAACCCATGGAAGTTGTTCTGTCTCCCAGCTCTAGCCTGGGGAGGGGCTATATTGCCAAGAAGGTGCTGCGACAAGCCTGGTAAGAAGGTCAACATGGAGAGGCTTAGGAAGATGTGAGCAGGAGGAGTTCAGACCAAAGGATTTCTGCAATCCTTCCGCACTCCTGACCCCCCTTCAAGAAAGGCATGAGGCTGAAGGGCCTCTTCCCCTATCCTAACTTAGAGCCCAGAAGAGGAAGTTCTGGGGGCAGAGGGCAGAAGTGAGTGGATCACACAGTGTTCTTTTTTTTTCTCTCTCTCTTACTTTTCATCATTTTATTTTTTTAAATAATGAAAAGACTTACATTGGAACTTTGTTTTAAAACATGAAAGAGGAAAACCTGGAATGGCTCAGTGGGTTAAGCGCTCACTTTGCAGCCCTGGGGACCGAGAATCGAGTCCTGGCCCCGGCCCGTGTGGACCCATATGCTGAACTGGGGAGTGCCCCCAGTTCAGTTCTCACCGGGGTGAGACCCCGGCCTAGTTCCTGCCCTGTGCAGCCCCGCACCCACCTGTGGAATGAAACTATGTGGAAAAACCAATGATGTGCAACTATGGAGACTGTTCTGGGCCCTCCCCCTTCTCTCTGTCTCTGTATCTCTCTCTCTCTCTCTCTCTCTCTCTCTGTCAAAAATAATAAAAATAAATCTTAAAAAAAAAAAACATGAGGGGAAGCCGGGATGGCTCAGTGGGTTAAGCGCTCGCTTTGCAGCCCCGGGGACCGAGGATCAAATCCCGGCCCCGGCCCGTGTGGACCCACATGCTGAACTGGGGGATTGCCCCCAGTTCAGTTCTCA